>PVIH01004332.1:0-89053 GCA_004025045.1 Sigmodon hispidus
CCAATAATATCACTTCTGGGTGTATACCCTAAAGAAGCACATTTGAATTCCAAAGGCATTAGCTTAACTATGTTCATAGCAGCATTATCTGTATTAGGAAGAACTTGGAAGCAACCTAGATGCCCCTCAACTGAAGAATGGATTAACAAACTCTTGTACATCTACACAATGGAGTACTACTCAGCAGTAAGAAAAAAATGATATCCTAAAATTTGCAGGCAAATGGATGGATCTGGAGAATATCCTCATGAGTGAGGTATCACAAACCCAGAAAGATAAGCAGGGGACATACTCATTAGTGGACTCTAAACAGAAAAGCAAAAAGCCAAGCATGTCCAAGCTGCAAACCACATACACTGAACTGCTTGGGATCTGATACATGTTGGACTGGCACCTTGTATCCTACTCCCTCTAGAGGAACACCTGATTCAGTCTTGATGTTGTGGGGAGTAAACTGGATCTGTCAGGAGTGGATGATAAACTAAGCCATATTGGGACATTGGGACCTTAGGACCTCCTGCCCTTGCTGGGGAGGAGGTGGCAAGATGTGGAGAAGAGAGTGTGATTGGAGGGTGTAGGAGGGAGAAGGGACCTTTAACAAGAATATACAAGAATAGGAAATGTGACTTTAATAATAAAAAAGAAGCAAAAAATAATCTATGTTAGAAACACTCATGTCACTTATAATCCTCATTTCTGCAACTGGTCACATGGCCTTAGCTGTTATTTATAACTACCTTCCTCCACTACCCTTAATAGAGGTTACTATTACTTTGATGAATTATCATAATCAAAAAAAAAGGTCAGATAGAAAATTTTAAAAAAATTATTTAAGCTGATAGGTATTCAAAGGCAACATATATTGGTTTATTCTATTTTATACTACGTATACTGATTTTTTTTAAATCAGAACACTGAAACTATACATTCTTTAAATTACATCTTTGCTGAACTTATCTACTTTATGATTTAAAACAGTCAGGAAAGGACTCAAATGTGAAGTTCTGATATAAAATATACCTTTTGACTGGGAGATTATTTCAATTACAGTTTTAGTAATTGTTAAACATTTTTTTTAAAATGTGAGCCATTATCTTTATCATGGTGTTACTTGGATTTACATTGATAGGTCCTGAATACACAGCTGAAACTGAAATTGTATTCAGAAACTTATTTGCATCTGAGTATTTATAATTACTCTAAGATACATGTGAGATGCTTGACTCAGACTCCACACCAAAAGTCTGTACCAATAATTAGCATCCTTCAATAGTAGATAATGGTATTTGATGTTTAAACATTTAATGAAGAATGTGCTTCAGGTCATTTAAAGACTTTCAATTTTCTCCTGGGTTACATTCATTTAACATCTGTCAAGATCACTGAGGCTTGAGAATCAAATGCATATTTTAAAAATAAAAGCAATTTTTAATGTATAAATACATTTAATTAGGCCTCTGAATATCTAGTGACTAACCCACTGATCTTTTGAACCTTCTGTTTATAGCTGTCTTGAAGAAACTCAAAAACTGGCCACATAATTATTGATCTGCATTCTAGTGCATGCATTTTCAAAAACTTTAATATTGACTTTTATTTCCACTCCTCTGGGTGGTAATAGAATTTTTAGTAGTTGAGAAATGTTATATTTTTGTTAGTCAGGACTTTTGTGTTACTTTTGTTTTTTAAACTCTAGGAAAAGTAAACATGGTCATTTTGTTTACTAATATCTGTGTCATTAGCTTATTTCTTCTACATACTTCTATTCCAGCTTTTCTACTTTTTTTGTTCTTAAGCTATTCATGACACAAAAGCAGTTTGAAAAAAAAAAGCATTAGATACATGCAGACTGCATCATTAGTACTCAAGTTCTCTTCCATGAGTCCCAGGCTAGTGAATTTTATGCAGAATGGATTCAGTCTGTGGCATGTCTGTACCCAGGTTTGCTTAGAGTCTCCAGCTTATCTCCCACATACTTGTGGCTCACAAAGCCTTGTGAGTAGGTTCAGCATAAAAGTGGACTATTACCTCAAGCCAAAAAAAGATTTTTTTAAAATACTTTGCTATCTGCTGATAAAGGAATTCTCAGTCCTTCAATCTTACATTATTTATGTACTATGCAGCTCATGGAGAAAATGAGCTGCCACAGTATTAAAAATGAGATAATAAATTCTTTAGCTTTAAGGTAACAAAATAAAAAGGCTATAAGCTTTTTTCTTATAATCTCTTGCAAAAAAGTTCAATAACTGCCAGAAAAAGTAAGCTTAAAGTCTATTATTGAGTAAAACTTAACTTTGAAAATTTAATTTTGTATTTTGTCAACAAAGATTGATTCTGAATTTATGTTATTGATACAGTGCTTATTCATGAATTAATGATTAAACATATTATTCAGACACTATAGTCTTTACTCAAATATTTAAATATCTTTACCAAGACTACCAGTCATTCCATGTTTTATTACAGGTCAAAATGTAGTTATTATAAAATTTTTCATGATGCTAAATATTGCAATAGTCCAGCAGAAGATATAGGTATTAAAAAATAAGACTAGAGTTAAAATAAGCCCAATTAATTAAAAACCTTTTTAATCTAATTTAAAAAATTATTAAAATGATTAATTCATATATTAAGAATATATATGATGATTTCACATTATGTATGACAAAGCCACCAGACTGACAAACACAAACCAAATATTAGATTTGAACTACAAATTGCTGAGGATAATTTGGAGGTGGCTAGCTGAGGTGAACCAGCTTTAAAGACTACTGTAGCCAGGACTTGAGACAAGCTGTGCACTTTCCTGTTATGCAGAAACGGGACAACAAATGATATAGCTACATATTTCAAAACTTGACAATTAATGTACTTTTTTTTCAGGATCCCCTAAAGATGTTGTCACCTCCCCCCAGACAGTAGGAAGTTTCCTACATTCCCAAGAGATGGGGTTGATGGTCTTTGGTCTTTCAATTGGTTATAGGTGATTGTCATAGTGTAAGGTAATTGGTTAAAAATTGTTATTGGTTATGGTTAGACAAAAGTGAAATAAGAGAGATTAGATTAAAGGTTTTTGATTAAAAAAGAAAGAAAAAAGAAAGGAAGGAATAAAAAAAGAAAGAGATACAGATAAAAGATACAAGGGTAGATTATTGAATCTACTTTTTAAAACAAATTACTAGCTTTAAATATCTTACATTGGATATTATTTTTTGTATATAGTACATAAATTGTGTATATTAATATAAAGTTGTGATTAATTTTGTCACTATACATACTTTCCTTGCCTTTAATTCTAACCTGGATGGGATACAGCTAGCAAGAAGGATATTGAAGGCAGACTTAGTAAAACAGCAGAGGGGAGAAGTGACCAGGAGTGAGACTGAGAAAGATGGAAAATAGATGGGTGAGATTTGGCTGTGGTGTTTCCTCTTTCTATTATTCCAGCCTTTCCCCAAGTCTGAGGTTCTGAGTCTCTTTCAATAAAATTAGAATTCATGCTATAGGTATTCAAATACATTTTTGTATGACCTACCCAGGTTTTTTCATTTATAACTTCTGTCAGAATGACATATAGAATTGCAGTGACAGACAAAAGAAATAAATTTTGGTTTATATATGTATGTATATAATGTAAGTATATATTTATATATACATATATATGTGTGTGTGTTTGTGTGTAGTGCATATTTCAAGCTGTATGCATTACATAGCAAAAAAAGATGAGATAACTTCACAAATTAAACATACTATCAGTAGTACCATTGATGGCAAAACAATATATACATATCAAAACCACATAAAACTGTAAGTGTTACCAGGAACCCAAAATGAGTATTTGAGTATGGATGAGGAGTAGAGTTGGCAGTACCACAGGAAGTTAATTAAAAGGAATGGACTCTGGTGGATTCCTCTTCCTCTGTGGTAGAAGACATTGAATTAAGGTGAGAACTTAGAGAATAAAACCATGATTTAAAATTATTGATGAAAAGCAAATAACAAAAATATTTTCAAAATGTTAGGCTAGCTTTCTGGAACCCTATTTCAAAGCACAGTGGAATTTTTATACATACAGACTTGATACTAATGTCAACATTGGAAGTAAAGAGTAAATTAAGATTTTTTATTTTTTTGCTTTTCAGAACTTTATTTCAATGTAACTATATGCATAAGAAATACACTCATATTGGCTAATAGAATGCAGTTATGTTTACCTTATCCAACACAATCTTGACCGGAAACTTGGTACATGGTTTACAATAAAAAAGAAAGAAAAACAAACTGAAATCTGGTTTATTTCTACCTATTACAAATGTATAAAAGATCCTCCATCAAATGCTGCTGAATGTAGCAGAAACTTCATAAATATAACTTCGGTTTCCCTCAGGAAAGTTACACATATTGCACTGAAAAGGTTTATAAATTTGGCACAAAGCATTGTTATAATGTCGCAGATACCAGTTTTAAGAGTTCAATAACTAATCGGGAGCATATGGGATATATGTAGAACTGTAGAAATTATCTCACTTAGCCAGTTGTACATGTAGACTGTAAATCTATAATTCAGATCATCACTAAACTAAGACAATCATCTCACTTTACATCTTGAGGTCAGCTAGGAAATCCTAGAATATACCTTGATTTTTTGTTAAAAAAAAAAAAAGTTTCTTCACAATAAGAGATAAGAGTCAACAATAACAGGATATTAACAGGCAAAATCAAAGTGTTCTTTGCTTGTCAACATTCCTAGAGTGAACTGCTTGAGGTCAAGTGGGCTTTAATTTGCATTAGCATTTACATGCAAAGTACTCCAAGTTGATGACCTCCTGACCTTAAAAGTAACTCTAAAAAAGTAAAATGTCCCTTCTTGGAAGACTAGAAAAATGCATACAGCCACAGTTGTGAAGTCTCATCAAAACAATAAACCTTATTCTGAATTACACACCAATTTTTAAAAAAAAGGAGCCCCAAAAAAGCAGCTTTGAAAAAGAAAATATAAATTAAGATATTTGAAAAAACAAGGTGAATACAGGTTCAAAAATAATTAAAATACATTATCCTAAAGAAGTGAAGCTGTCTCTATTTGCAGATAATATGATTGTATACAAAAGTGACCCACAAAATTCTTCCAAGGAACTGCTATGGCTGATAAACACCTTCAACAATGTAGCAAGATACAAGATTAACTCAAAGAAATCAGTAGCCCTTCTATACACTAAAGATAGAAGAGCTGAAAAAGAAATAAGGGAAACATTACCCTTTATAAAAGCTGCAAATAGTATTAAATACCTTGGAGTAACTATATCCAAAGAAGTAACAGAGCTATTTGACAAAAATTTTAAATCACTAAAGAAAGAAATTGAAGAGAATATCAGAACATGGAAAGCTCTCCCATGTTCCTGGATAGGTAGGATCAACATAGTAAAAATGGCAATTCTACCAAAGGCAATCTGCAGATAAAATGCACTGCTCATGAAAATCCCAACACAATATTTTTTGGACCGTGAAAGAACAATGCTCAATTTCATTTGGAATAAAAGGAAAGCCAGGATTGTCAAAACAATTTTACTCAACAAAAGAACCTCAGGAGGTATCACCATCCCAGACTTCAGGTTATACTATAGAGCTACAGTAATAAAAACAGCCTGGTACTGGCATAAAAACAGACTTGTGGATCAATGGAACAGAATTGAGGATCCAGACAATAACCCAAAAACCTATGAACACCTGATCTTTAACAAAAAGGCCCAAAATATTTAATGGAAAAAAGATAGTATATTTAACAAATGGTGTTGGCATAGCTGGATGGAAGTGTGTAGAAAAATGAAAAAAGATCCAAGCCTGTCACCCTGCACAAAATTGAAATCCAAGTGGATCAAAGACCTCAACATAAATTCAGCCACTTTAAACTTGATAGAAAAGAAGTAGGAAATACACTTCTACAAATTCGCACAGGCGACCACTTCCTAAATATAACACCAGTGGCACAGACACTAAGAACAACAATCAATAAGTGGGATCTCCTGAATCTAAGAAGCTTCTGTAAAGCCAAGGACACTGTCTATAGGACAAAATGACAGCCTACAGAATGGGAAAAGATTTTCACCAACCCTACAACTGATAGAGGACTGATCTCAAAGATACATAAAGAGCTCAAGAATCTAGAGCCCAAAACCTTGAATAACCCTATCAAAAAATGGGGTTCAGATCTAAAAAGGGAATTCTCAGCAGAAGAAGTAAGAATGGCTGAAAAGCACCAGAAAAAGTGGTCATCATCTTTAGTCATCAGAGAAATGCAAATCAAAACTGAAAGATCCTCAAATGAGGACTTTCCTCAGAAGGAGACCCCGAGTCCCAAAGACCAAGCTGAGCCACACAGTTCAGATGCAAATTGCAAGAGGGTTTTATTCAGGTTACGAAGATATCCTCGGGCGGCAGCAACTCGGAGAGCTGACTGGCGCGCCGAGGATTTGTTCAGGGGGCTTTTTATAGCATAGGGGAGAGCGGGAAGCAGACTTACAGAAGCAAAAGGCGTGGTTATACGGAAAACAAGGAAATCATTTGCTCATTTAAACAACAACTTTTACTTATTGGATGAAGGCCTAGTGGCCGGAAGGAACGGCGGGAGGAAACAGTCGCTTGCTGGGAGGGGGGCTTCCTGAGCATTGGCCCTGATTACAGGCTTCTTGTGGTATTCAGTCCCGGTCACGTACTTCTGGTTATCTGATGGTTCCTTAGCAACCCTTTTACTATCTGCTCGCAGGCTTGTGCTTGTGTGAGGGGGGGAGACGGGGGACCCTGGGCATGTCCGGGCAAGCCTGGACAAATCTCAGGCAAGTTTTCCAGACTCGCTCCCACAAATGGAAAAAAAGGGGGGGTTAGCACTCGGCCGGATACCTGAACTGAATGCCTGGGTCCAGCCCTAGAACTCAGAGTCTTTCAAAAACAACTTTGAGATACCACCTAACACCTGTTAGATTGGCTAAGATAAAAGACACTAATGACAGCCTATGCTGGAGAAGTTGTGGAGCAAGGGTAACACTCCTCCATTTTTGGTGGGATTGTAAGCTTGTTGAGCCACTTTTGAATGCAGTATGACGTTTTTGCAGAAAATTGAGAATCAATCTCCCCAAGGATCCAGCAATACCACTTCTGAGTGTATACCCTAATGATGCACAATCACACTCCAAAGTCATTAGCTCAACTATGTTCATAGCAGCATTATTTGTAATAGCAAGAACCTGGAAACAACCTAGATGTCCCTCAAATGAAGAATGGATTAACAAACTGTGGTACATCTACACAATGGAGTACTACTCAGCAGTAAGAAAAAATGATATCCTAAAATTTGCAGGCAAATGGATGGATTTGGAGAATATCTTCCTGAACGAGGTATCACAAACTCAGAAAGATAAGCAGGATTTGTATTCACTCATCAGTGGACTCTAAACAAACAATCAAGAAAAAGGAAAAGTATGCCTAAGCTGCAAACCACAACCACTGAAGAGCTTGGGATCAGAAACACCCTGGACCGGACTCCTTGGATCCCACTCCCCCTAGAGAAACACTTGACTCACTCTTGAGGGAGAGGGGAGAAAACTGGATCTGCCAGGAGTGGAGACTAAACTAAGCAATATTGGGACAGTGGGACCATGGGACTGCCTGCTGCCTGCCCAGGGAGGGGATAGGGAGTTGGGGAGAAGAAAGAATGACCTGATGTGGTGGGAAGGGAAAGTTACCTTGAATAAGGATATACAAGGATAGAAAATATGACTTCTTTGTTAATAATAATAATAAGACAATAAAAAAGAAAAAATAATAATTAAAATACATTTTCCAAAGGCTACCTAGGATTAGGCTTTCAAGAACTTTACCATTTCAAGTTTACCGCTAGTTGCTAGGTATTAATATACAAGTAATTAACATTCACTTTTTTGTTCCTTTATCTTCACACTTTGCATGTGGTGATGGGGAGGGGAGAGACCAGAAGATGAGGTTCAAGCAATCCCATACAAATATATCATTTTTCAAGTGAAAGAACTTCAAACTGTACTAGGTGTTCCAATCACTATGATACCTTGCATTGAAACTATTTAAGTACAAATACATGACACAGAGGTTCAAGTCCTTAGATAGGTCTGACACTCAAGTTCTTGTTTTCTGGAAGAAAGGTGTCAAGTCTCAATTTCATATAACAATGATTCAAAGATCAAACTTAAGAGATTCTAATTTCCTTTATAGTATTGTTTTTTACTTCTAATCTTAAAGACTACAATTAAAACTTAGTTCAATTCCCTAAAGGCATTGCTTCAGGTCTTAAGAAATATACTGTTAACACTCTGTAGTTTGAATATGAAATGTCCCATAAAAGGTTCTATTGTATGCATGATGCAATAGTGCTTAAAGATAGTGTGTGCAAGGAGAAAATCATGTTTAGAGGCCCTGGTTTTGTCAGTGGATTAATTGATAGGTTCATAATTCTAGGCAGTAATAGAAGCTTAAAAGGTGGATCCTAGTAGAATGAGTGCGTCTTTGATCATGAACACTTAGTGTCTTGTATCTTGTTTTTGTTTTGCTTGACAGCATTCACATGGTATATGTGTCATGCAGACCTGTAGTTTTCCATATTCTAGCAATTTAATTATCCATAATCACTGTAAATTAATGAATTAATTTGTATGAAAAACAGTACTTGGGACATTAGTCTTGTGATTAGGATAATTTTCACCTTATTTTGCATAGAGCACATATACATGAAGAGAATTTATAAAGCCATAGGTCATTATATTCTAGCAGTAGCAGTAGTGTGTGATGTGAATTACAGAAGCACCATCTTATATCTAGGGACAATGATCAAGATGATTCAACTGATTATTAGCCAAATGCAGATGACAGTCAAATGGCATGTGCAGTTTGTGGAGCCTCTTACAATCAGACCAGTGTTTATTCCTAGTACAAGAACTGGTTTCTTGGAGCCCACTACCTACAGAACACCTAACTCAGCTTTGAAACTCAGAGGAGGGCTTTGGTCCTATCTCAATTTGATATGCCAGACTGAATTAATTCATTTGGGAAGTTTTGCCCATCTTGGGTACTGGGTGGGGGATATGGTGCGGGAGGCAGGGGGAAGACTAGGAAGAGGGGAGGGAGGCAGAGAAGTGGTAAGTATGGAAAAAACTTTTTAAATTAAAAAGTAAATAAATAAATGAAAAAAATTGCAGAGAGATATGCTGTGAGATTAAGCCTTTGTATACTGTAATTATTTTTCACTGTAATTATTGGTTTAATAAAATGCTAACTGACCAGAGACAAGATAGGAAGTAGAGGCAGAGTAACCAGACTAGGAGAATTCTGAGAAGTCAAAGAGAAGAAAGCAATGGCCTGTCAGATACAAAGTAAGCAAAAGGAGAATACTGTGCTTAGGGAAGGTACTAAGCCATGTGGCTAAACACAGATAATAATAATGGGTTAAAGTATAATAATAATGGGTTAAAGTATAAAATTTAGCAAGTAATAAGTCTGAGCCATAGGCTAAACAGCTTGTAAAACTTAAGAGGTTCTTTTTCCATGTGCAAATGAATATAAGCAAAAAAAAAAAAAAAAAAAAAAAAAAAAAAGGAAGAGAATTTTTCTTTTTTTTTTCTTTTTTATTCAAGGTCCCTTTCCCCTCCCACCACATCAGATCATTTTTTTCTTCTCCACAACTCCCCTTCCCCTCCCTGGGGAGGCAGCAGACAGTCTCATGGTCCCACTGACCCAATATTGCTTAGATCAGTCTCCACTCCTGGCAGATCCAGTTTTGTCCCCCCTCCCTCAAGAGTGAGTCACATGTTTCTTTAGGTGGAATGGGACCCAAAGAGTCAGTCCAGGGTGTTTCTGATCCCAAGCTGTTCAGTGGTTGTGGTTTGCAGCTTTGGTATGCTTGGCTTTTTTTGTTTGTTTGTTTGTTTGTTTAGAGACCACTAATGAGTGAGTACATCCCTTGCTTATTTTTCTGAGTTTGTGATACCTCGCTCAGGAGGATAGTCTCCAAGTCCATCCATTTGCCTGTAAATTTTAGGATATCATTTTTCTTACTGCTGAGTAGTACTCCATTGTGTAGATGTACCACAGTGTACTAATCCATTCTTCAGTTGAGGGACATCTAGTTTGTTTCCAGGTTCTTGCTATTATAAATAATGCTGCTATGAACATAGTTGAGCTAATGTCTTTGGAGTATGACTGTGCATCATTAGGGTATACACCCAGAAGTGACATTTCTGGGTCCTTGGGGAGACTGATTCTCAGTTTTCTGAGAAACTGCCATATTGCGTTCCAAAGTGGCTGAACAAGCTTAAACTCCCACCAACAATGGAGGAGTGTTCCCCTTGCTCTGCATCCTCTCCAACATGGGCTGTCATCTGTGCCTTTTATCTTAGCCAATCTAACAGGTGTTAGGTGGTATCTCAAAGTTGTTTTGATTTGCATTTTTCTGATGGCTAAAGATGATGAGCACTTTTTCACGTGCCTTTCAGCCATTTATAATTCCTCTGATGAGAATTCTATTTTAGATCTGAACCCCATTTTTTGATTGGGTTATTCAAGGTTTTGGGCTCTAGATTCTTGAGCTCTTTATATATCTTTGAGATCAGTCCTCTATCAGTTGTAGGGTTGGTGAAAATCTTTTCCCATTCTGTAGGTTGTCATTTTGTCCTATAGACAGTGTCCTTGGCTTTACAGAAGCTTCTTAGATTCAGGAGATCCCACTAATTGATTGTTGTTCTTAGTGTCTGTGCCACTGGTGTTATTTTTAGGAAGTAGTAGCCTGTGCCAATTCATAGAAGTGTATTTCCCACTTTCTTTCTATCAAGTTTAAAGTGGCTGGATTTATGTTGAGGTCTTTGATCCACTTGGATTTCAGTTTTGTGCAGGGTGACAGGCTTGGATCTATTTGCATTTTTCTACACACTTCCATCCAGCTATGCCAACACCATTTGTTAAATATACTATCTTTTTTCCATTGAATATTTTGGGCCTCTTTGTTAAAAATCAGGTGTTCATAGGTTTTTGGGTTAATTTCTGGATCCTCAATCCTATTCCATTGATCCACAAGTCTGTTTTTATGCCAGTACCAGGCTGCTTTTATTACTATAGCTCTATAGTATAACTTGAAGTCAGGGATGGTGTTTGATACCTCCTGAGGTTCTTTTGTTGAGTAAAATTGTTTTGGCAATCCTGACTTTCCTGTTATTCCAAATGAAATTGAGCATTGTTCTTTCACGGTCCAAAATATATTGTGTTGGGATTTTGATGAGCAGAGCATTGAATCTGTAGATTGCCTTTGGTGGAACTTCCATTTTTACTATGTTGATCCTACCTATCCAGGAACATGGGAGAGCTTTCCATGTTCTGATATCCTCTTCAATTGCTCTCCTTAGTGATTTAAAATTTTTGTCAAATAAGTCTGTTACTTCTTTGGTTATAGTTGCTCCAATGTATTTAATACTATTTGCAGCTAATATGAAGGGTAATGTTTCCCTTATTTCTTTTTCAGCTCTTCTATCTTTAGTGTATAGAAGTGCATTTCTTTGAGTTAATCTTGTATCCTGCTACATTGCTGAAGATATTTATCAGCTATAGCAGTTCCTTGGAAGAATTTTGTGGGTCACTTATGTATACAATCATATCATCAGCAAATAAAGATAGCTTCACTTCTTTTCCAATTTGTAGTCCCTTAATCTCTTTTCGTTCCCTTATTGTTTAGCTAAAACTTCGAGAACTCTATTGAATAGATACGGGGAGAGAGGACATCCTTGACTAATTCCTGATTTTAGTGGCATTGCTTTGTGTTTTTCTCCATTAAGTTTGATACTGGCTATCGGCTTCTTGTAAATCGCCTTTATTATATTTAGGTATTCTCCCTGTATTCCTGATCTCTCCAGGGCTTTAATAATAAAGAATTGTTGGATATTTTCAAAGGCTTTTTCAGCATCTAAGGATATGATCATGTGGTTTTGTTCCTGTAGTTTGTTTATATGATGGATAACATTTACAGTTTTTCGTATGTTAAACCAGCCCTGCATTTCTGTGCTGAAGCCTACTTGGTTGTGGTGAATGATATTGTTTATAAATTGTTGTATACGGTTTGCCAAAATTTTGTTGAGAATTTTCACAGCAATATTCATGAGGGAAATCAGTCTGTAATTCTTTTTCTTTGTTGTGTCTTTGAGTGGCTTGGGAATTAGGATAATTGTGGCCTCATAAAAGGAATTTGTCAATATTCCTTCAGTTTCTACTGTGTGAAATAGTTTGAAGAGTAATGGTCGTAATTCTTCTTTGAATGTCTGGTAGAATTCCCCACTGAAACCATCTGGACCAGGGCTTCTATTTTGGGCGAGGTTTTTAATGACAGCTTCAATTTCCTTAAGGGCTATAGGCCTGTTTAGGTAATTAATCTGATCTTCATTTAATTTTGGTAGATGGTACCTGTCCAGAAAGCTGTCCATTTCTTCGAGGTTTTCCATTTTTGTGGAATACAGATTTTCAAAGTATGATCTGATAATTCACTGTATTTCCTGGGAGTCTGTTGTTATGACCCTGTCTTCATTTCTGATTTTGTTGATTTGAACACTCTCTCTGTTTTTTGATTAGTTTGGCTATATATTCTCTGTTTTGTTTGAAAAATATGATTGTATGTAGAAGATAGTCAATAAATAGCTGTATAATCAAAGAAGTAAAAAAAAGTATCAGTTTTAGCTAGATAGAAGATATCATTTCTGTCTCATCTTTGATGTTTTATAGTTAATGTATTGTACTTTCACAGGGATAAAAGCACTTTTCTGTATATACATTGATGTAATTTTCTGCAGCAATTTAATGTTTTGTTAGACAGAAATATTTATGATAAAATAAAATTAGTCATTTCATTTACAAATATTTGCAAAATACTATTTTGAATGAAATATTGTTTTCAGTGTGCCCACATGGATCAAAAATGTGATCACCAGAGGGAGAAATGTACCTAATAGGAATGCCTTTGGAGTGGCATGGTGATACAACCTATACACAGTGAAGACTAAAGCAAGAAATCTTGAACTCCAAATCAGACCTTGTCTCAGAAAAACAAACAAACAATACATTTTAAATAATTTATAATTGGTATTATAGTGTTTGCAGCAATTAAAATTGAGATTTAGAAACTTATTTTTTATTTATGTGTGTGTGTGTGAATGCAGGTTTGTGTAAGTATGTAAGTATCTGTGTGTATATTGTATATGTGTGACTGTGTGCATGTGTGTGTAATATACGTATGTGGGTATGTACATGCATGGAGAGATGCACGTAAAGGTCAGAAGCATTGGGATCTCCAGAGCTGGCACTTGTGAGAACATTAATGTGGATGTTGGGAATTGAGCTCAGGTCCTCTCCCTGAGAAGTATGCTCTCTTAAGAGCTGAGCCATCTTTCCAGCATAAAATTAAATAATTTAAGCAATTTGTTGTAGTTCAGAAGAATAGAGTGTGAAATCAAGGTGTTAGCAAGGTTGATTCATTCCATAACTTTTGAAATTCTTTCTTGTTCTATTTACCTTTGAATTTCTTGGTTTTATGATTTTGTCACTGGAATCTCATTTTTCCCCCACATGGCTTTCTTCTCTGTCTCTTTTATCTCCGGTAAGCACCTTTCTTTATAGCTTATTAAAACTGCCAGTAAAGATTGTACCACAAAATGCTTATCTTAGTCAAACCTTTAACCAGTTAAGTCCACAGTCACTGGATCCAGGTATTAGTACATGAGCATATCCCTGGGAAGGACACAGTTTAAGTCAGTATTACCAGTGCAGAAATATTAAAAGTTTATTTTCCAACATTATTTTACCATTATTATTTACTTCTGCCTCTCCTTGACTTTACATTTATGTATATGTCAAGAACACAGAAATTTTTTCACTATGTTATTTCTTGCTTTCGAAATTACTTGGGGATAGACAAATAATCCAAACTACATAGTTTTCCTGTTAGGCAAAAAGAAAGCTTTTAAGCCTAGAAGTAAAGATTTACATTTAATGTTGTAATGCACTTTAGTATTGCTGGTAATCATTTCAATTATTTGCTTAAAGTCTTTAAATGTTTCTCAAAGTGTGACAAATGCACTTAGTCTGAGGACATGTCTAAATGTATAAAGGAACCCCATACAAACTGGCAGCAAATGTCAATTTAGTATGTGAAGCTGAACATTTGGCAAAAATGGATGTATTAAAGATAAAAGACCACTCACTGCATAGCAGTTTTAATGAACTGACCTAGAGTATAAAAAGATAATTAGAGTCATAATTACACAGTAGTAATTTATACTTGAAATTACATGTGGATAGCCTAGAGCAAAATGCTAGAGTTACTGCTTGGATCAATGTAATCCTTAAATGAATCCTAATGTTCACTATTTTTGTGAAGACGAGATCAGACCATCTTCCTATCAAATCTTAAATGTAATGTTGACTGAGAGAAATGCTGTGTTGAAGAGCACATTTAGTTGTAAAAGACTGAGTTTTTTTCTTAGCAATGAGGTAAAGGTAGAAAATTAGCTTGCTTTCTTCACCCTCCAGTGACTGTTTTCCTTTGAAGATAGTTTAAGTGCTCAATCAGATAGCTTTAAACTTAGGCACAATAATTTTAAAAAAATCTTATTTTATTCAACATGGCTGCACAGGACTATATTTGTGGCATTTTATGGTAGAGATTATGAGCCATTCAAGGTCATTCTTGCCTACATAAAAAGTTCAAGGTCACCCTGGAACCTTGAGTACTTGTCCAAGTCCCCTACCCCCATATATATAATAGATTTGTCTAAAAGATATTCTAAGTAGGACTCCAAATTTCCTGAAAATCTCTTAAATTTGATGTGAAGTTTACTGTGACACCCTAGGAACACAGAAAAATATTCCACAGAAGGTGCATGGATCTCTGGAGTGTGACATCTACTAGAAATTTAATGGAGAGGGATAATTTGCTTTATCCTAACAAACATATATATATATATATGTATATATGTATACATATATATATATGTTCTTTAAACATTTAATTTAATCTGAAATGACTGATGATTTCTTGCACTGATCAGCATGAGCTTTGGCACAAAAATTGCACAAAGAATGTGGTTTAAATAGCAAAGATTTATATCACAGTGTGAGTATAATGTCAGGTTCTCATTTCTAGCTTAGTGAATGCATACTCTTGTATGGTCGGTGTCACACAAGGGAAGGAAGGAAGACTAGAGCTGGAAAAGGATCCGAGAGGAGTGAGGAGAAGCAATGATCTATGATTTCTCTACTTAAAAATTGTCTAATGCAGTTGCAAGCTACTATCTGACTAGATCATTTAATGATTGGTAAGGTACGTCTTCAAATCTTACCATACTGAGCAGTTAAGATGACTGGGAAGAATGGGAGGGGGAAGGGAGTTTGAGCAAGGGGTTACATGGATAAAAAAATGAGACTTTATTCACAATAAAAAAAGAAATGGAAAGATTAGCTGATATATTAAAGGAACAATAATAATAAAATCTAAATGAAATTAGATAAAATGATGTCACAAAGAGTTGAAGCACACAGATATTATTCATCAGCTTATTTCTGTACTCTCTTCTTCAATCCATTGAGTGATATATAATTTGTTAAATGTGTATATGTGTGAGTCTTTATGTGCTTGTTTGTATAGGTGCACATATATGCATTCATGTGAAGGCCAGAGGATGAACATGGTCAATGGTCATTGTTTCCTAGGCACTGCCAACCTTTTTGTTTTTGTTCTCTCTCTCTCTCTCTCTCTCTCTCTCTCTCTCTCTCTCTCTCTCTCTCTCTCTCTCTCTCTCTCTCTCTCTCTCTTCTTCCTTGACAGGGTCATTAGGGTCATTCTGTGACCTGAAACTCAGCTCTTAGGCTTGATTGCCTGGCAATCTAGCCCAGGAATTGCCTAATACTGATTCCCCAGTAAATGGATTATAAAAGCATACAAACTGGAATAACTTTTAAAAAGTGGATTCTAAGGTTTCAACTCAGTTTTCAAGTTATATCATCAGCCCAGAGAAAGAATATCCTCATAAAATAGACACTCCCTTATGTCTATTCTTTGCCTACTCTGCACTAGTCACAAACATAAGATATAGCTATCCCATCTGCTCTTATATGAATCCTTCACTAGCTTCTATTAATTTATCTCTCACACCATGTTTATAAATTTATGACTGATTAATTTATTTTTCACAACCTACATTTCTGGTGGATAAGAGGAACCCACTTTATATTTCTAAAGCATAGGTTCCTGACAACTCTGTCTTTTTGCCCTCTTGTAAAACTGCTATGAGGTAATTAACAGCTTGCTCTGGCTTTTGTAAACCCACTTAGCACTGTGTATCAGAAACTGACACAGTTCCCTTATGGCTTTATACAGAGAAATTGTGGTGATATGCTGTATATTTAATAAAAATAGTCTGAGATAGCAGAGGGCAGAGTCACCCACAGAAACAAGCCAAGACAGGGAGTGGTGACCCACACCTTTAATCTCATCGCTCAAGCCTGACACCTTTTTTAGCCAGTAGTGACACACAGCTTTAATCCTAGCTCTAGGAAAGTTGAACTCTAGAGAATTTGGGGAGACAGGCCTGAGGAGTTGTCTGGGTGAGAAGTGACTATGTTTTGTTTTACTACCTTTGTCATATTTCAGATTTTCTCCAATATCTGGCTTTGGGTTTTTATTATAATACCAAGTAGAATTTTCTCAAGAAGGAAAAGAGATAGTTTCTCACAGAGAAGGTGGTAGGAAAGCAGCTTTTCACTCAGCTACACATACCACACAGATGAAATAATTGTGGTGTCCACCATTAAAAGTCCTCCCTCTAGACTTTTCTGCATAATACACTTTCATTTTGGCTCTCACCCATCTATAAGTTATTAATAAATTCATTTAATTAATAATTTGAATAAAGTCTGAGGTCTTTTTCTTGTAGATTTGAACTACATAACAACTTAATGAGGAAATAAGTGCTATAAAAGTTGAATAACGGCACATGTCTAAAAATGTTACTCTGGTTTTGATACCAAGTTACCTGATCCCCCAATCCAGCCTCCATTTGACCTTGTTAAAATTGTTATTAACCATGCAACTCATATTGGCTCTTTTTCTTTATCTTCATGTTGTATTGCTTTGACCCCTGAAGCTAAGCTCCTTTTTAACTTTTGTGCAGATTTTTTTCTCAGCATACTTGATTCCTTTGCCCAGTGTTATATGTTCCTACTCTGCAGGATTTCTGTTGGAGAGGCCTGTAAAGCTCTATTTGTTACTATAATAACTGACTTAAAACAAGGAGTATAAACTGAAGAGGAAAAGGTTTAGGAAGAAGGCAAAAGTGGTAGAGACAAGTGGAAGATTCTAATGGCAGGTCAGGAAATGCAGTGACTATGTCCTTTGTTTTTATTTTGTATTTGGAGGAATCCCACTGCTGCTCAAGCGCACTGAGCTTGTGAGGGTAAATTAAATGAGGACAAGTTTGGTTTCTGAAAGGAACTACTGTTTTCTTTGTCCAAGTTTTTCACCGTATCGACACAGAAACTGTTCAGAGCCATGCAAACAAACATGCCTTTCTCCACTTCAAATATTGCTCACATTTCTAGAGCAGCATTTTTGATAGAACATTGACAAGTACTTAAAGCATCATCTATACTTGTATTTGATGTTCTCAGTTCTCAGAACCACATTTCACATAGCAGTGTTCATGGATTGCTAGTATAGGATGCTTCACCTGGGACAAAGAAATCAAAGAGGTCGTGGTGGAAGCTTTTCCCTATTTGGAAATTTTGGAAGATTTTAGAAGAATACCTTATATAGAAAAAATAATAAAACATGATTCTTTAATGTGTAAGCCACATAGTTCTTGAGCAAGATTGACTGGTTTGAATTTAGAACTTAGCTAAGCATTGTAAAAGATAGGACCAGTTCCCTGGGTTTCAATCTGAACTTCGTTGTTTGTATGTTGAGTTATCTCCAGCACAGATAGCAAGTAAACTCAGTAACCCTTGCCAAACACCTACACAAAATTGTCTTAGTCTTTTTTTCTTCTTAAAATAACAGGACTAGTATAAATAAACTATTTCTCAGTTCCCTAATTCACAACAAGCACTCAATTAATACTACATTTTTGTTGTTCATTACTTCATGCCATGATAAAAGATGATAATGTAGTATTCCTGTACTGTACTAAATAAAAGCAGAAAAAGGGAAAATACTTCATTTTAGAATTCCAAATATTTTCCAGTTTTTCCCACTGAAGTTAGGTTCATTTTCCTGGAAGTCTGAGACTAGCAGTGTTCTGGCTCCAGTAACTCTAAGAGCATGGGCTCATCTCTCTGAGACAGTCAAAATGGCAAGCACCCACCTCTGGAAAATTTATAAAACCCTTTGAAGTTTTTTTGTCATATAGCTGAGATGAATGCACACATACACACACATACATACACACACACACACATATACACTCACAACTTTTGACAAGAGTAAAAGTAATGATGCTTAAATCTTTGCTATTTCCTCTTACAGTAAGACACATCCTTATGGGCCTCAGTTCTGCAAGCTATAAAACCTTCAACCTCCTGCCAAGATTTCTTATAAATTGTGACTCATCTTGAAGTCCCCATTAGCAATCTTCAGTGCTAAATTGGTCCTTTCAATATGATAAGTGCCTTTCCAGCCTCTCATGTACCCTTCTTTTAGAAGGGAGCCACAGGAATTTCTTTGAGTTTTGCTATTCCACCTGTGCTACTAGAAAGTCTCCATCAAGAGGCTTTTGATCTGCTGCTTAGCAGTGGGATGGTCAAAGTCTTAGCATTTTAATCTTCATTCTCTGTCAGTGAAAATAATCATTTCTTCTCATAATTCAAAGGGGCTAAAGGCTCTGCAGGTTTCAAATCATTATGTTTTATCTAATGGAGAACCTCTTCAAAGCAGAAATGGAACTCATGGGAAATGAAAATTCAGGTAGCTGATCCTGGCAATAAAACAAAAGAACCCCAAAGTTACTGCCAGAATCTTCTATTTGATGCCAGAATTTCACAACTAGAAATATAAAGTTCTTCTCATTATCTTCCTTTAAAACAATTCTGTGTACTATTACTGAACATGTTTTCTCAATCAGTTTTCTAAAAATTTAATAGGTATGGAGAAAATATTGTACAAGATGAGGGCAAACTCTGTTTTTTAATGGAAACTTTTTAAATAGAGTCAATGATTAGAATAAGTTTATTCTAATACTTGAAATAAACAAGTAAAAGGGTTAAGGAGACTGTATTTACTTGAATATTATGTCAGGAACGGGTCAAATGAAGACAGAAAATCATGTATATGATGAAGAATTTTGTTTTTATTAACAAACACAATTTTTGAAAACAAAAAAACTGAAAAATGTATTTTGGAAAACCTGAATATAAATATGAAATATACATTGGTTAAATTGACAGTTGAAAATGACAGTCCAGTATGTACTTAAGTACAAATGAAACAGGCAACATAAAAAAACAGAACAGTGAAGATGACAAGAAAATGAGTTACAGTAGCACATCTGGGAGAAATGAAACAACACTTGTGTTCCCTAAAGAATGTGTAGATATTTTCAGAATTTCTTTCTTTATCTGAAGTAGGCATGAAGCAAATTACTTTAAGAGGATAAAGTCTGATGCTATGAGTTTGGATATTATAAGTTTTTCTCAGTTTTTCTAAAAAGGACTTATTGTTAGTGAAAATTGATAACATAGGCATTCAAGATATAATGATCGAATAGGTGGCATTTACTGATATCAACTTTGTACTTAGCACTGATTTAAAAGTGTCATTCATATTACCCTCATTAGAGTTGTATCCTAAAACTTTAAAAAAGTAGACCAAAAATTAAAAAAATAATTGAAATAAATATAATTCAGAATAATTTTAAATTTATAGAAAAGGATATGTCTATATATTCTTGCTATCATATGATACTAGTATAATATGTATATGCGTTATTCCGTGGAGGAGATAAACAGGGAGAAAGGAAAGGAAAGAGTGAAGGAACAATAAAGAGAGAGAGGTAGAGAGATTGTGAAGAAATTACTCATGTTGTCAATGAAGGTAAAAAGTTTCAGGGTTTGTATTCTGGTAGCTGAAGACCCAGGATAGCCATGTGTAGTTCTCTTTCAAGTACTATGCCTACATAATTAGCAGAATCAAATTTGTTAAGTCCTATAGTCCAAGTTCAGGGCATGATTAATGTTCCATTTTGAAACCTCCAGAAAAGAGTTAAGCTTCCAAATGATTATATATGCCAAGAATCTACAGTGATGTATGGTAGAAGAGATAATCTCATTAATGTAATTTACTAATTCAAATGGAAGAGTATCTATTTTACAATGGATTATGGTCCATTATTTATATATTTCTATTGCATAAAGTGCTCTATCTTTTAATATTTTGAGCTCTTTGAGTTGCCTCCTGATTTCTTTTGCCAAATACCCCACATTATAGATGTTCATAATACTATAGAAAAGTTAATCTAATTTTACATTCCAATGTGAAGTCTAGAACCTATACACTCACCTCTGCCTATAAATATAACTTGTGATTGGATTCCTCACTTTTCAGTGGAACAAGAGTCATAAAACATGGGCCAGAATGGAGCTGACCAAAATCTCTGAGGCATCAACCCCTAAAACCATAAGAATGTCAAGTAGGCTCCATGTCCAAAATGTTCAAGAATCTTACAAAACAGTCTTTGCAAGGCAATCAACACACCAGCCTATGTAGGACACTTTTCATTTAAAACATATTTCTACCTCAACAGCCATAGGATTGTGGTCATCTCATAACATAAAATAACTTTATTCTAACCTTATCTGTTTCTATAATCATCATTTCAGCAGCTTTCATAAGTTCAATGTCTGGTATATCTACTGAGACTTAAGGCAATCTCTTCACTGTGAATGAACCCCTGTAAACTGAAAATCAAGTCATTTATATCCAATATTAAATAGTATACTAAAAACATTCCCATTCCAAAAGACAGGGATGGAAAAGAGGAAGAAACAATCAGAGCAAAGCAAGACTGAAAATTGACTGGACAAATAGTGAATCCAAGAATTTCAATGGCATCACCTAAGTTCCTGTCCACCTAGGAAATGTAATTCTTCTACCTTGACAACTGTAGCACATATTATGCTGTCATGAGTCAGCACTACTTGGTGTCTGTCATTTGCCATGTCAGTTGTTCTGTATTCCTGACATGTATGATATATGGCAATAACTACTGTAACATAGGTTATACCATCAAAACTTCACAGCTACTTAGTGACCTCATACAGGTAATTTGTCCTTGTAAACATTACCTGGTCTCATTGTTTTCTGGAGCCTAGGTACCAGCCTCTGTGACTTTTTCACTTTTGAATTTTCATGCTTGAAAACAGCACAACCTAGGTGAGGCTGTTGTGTCCATGTCATAAGACTCCCAACAAGATCATGGAACCAGCTTCCTGGTGCAAAAACAAAGGTTTATTTTTTTTTTTTTTCATTTGAGCCCAGGCAATGGCTCCATTCAGCACTCCAATTACAATAAGAAAAGGAGGAAGCCTGAGCCCTTATTAAAAAACAAACAACAAAAACAACAGCAACAAAAAAACTTATATAGGAAAAAAACACAACAGGAAGCTGTATGTCTTGGAATTCTAGGATTAGTAAGAGGACATAGAGTGAGGTAATCTTTCAGAATCATTGGCACAAAATTGCTATGGTTATAGAACACTGACTGGATTTATGGCAGGCTATGGGATGTGTGCAGAGACATCTGGCTTCTGTTTAATTTTACTTCCATGCCTCTTGTTTGACTGTGTTTGGAATATTTTCTTTGAATGTTGCTGTCACAGCACATATTGGGGGCTTGAGTTCAGCTTCTAGTCACCGTATAAAGGCCTATTTTCAGGATGGTGTTGGTTCTGCTCTTTCAATGCCAAGTTCTGTTTCCAGTTCAACATGTAGTCTGGCTTCTTTGACTTTGGATAAAGCAATGTAGAACATCTTTGCAGCTGAACCTGAGAAAATATTTCTTAGTGCAGTCCTGTTAGAGCTGGGCTCACACAGAGGCATATCTTTTCAGACACTCACCTTACAGATCTCCTTTTTTAAAATTAATTTCATTTTTATTACTAGTGCCTTTGGTGGTTGGGATATTGCCCGAAGGCACTTTCCTCATCATCCTTATCAATGTCCATCAGTATTTTCTCCTTAACAGTACTCTTATTTTTAATATTAATTGTAGGAATGTTGTCCAACTTTAATAACAATTTTAACAATATTCAAGGAGGTCTTTTCTTTTCCAATCTGTACTTTTTTTTTTTTTTTTTTAACACTGTGTGCTTGACTTCTGTTAAAAGCAACAAGTAGTAACCATGTCACAGTAGGCACACTATTCATATCTCCACATGTCCTCAGCAATTCAAATTAGTCCATTGTTTTCAGTGAAGGCTTGTTCAGATACATTGAAAAAGCTTAGAATATTGCCATTTTTGATAATATAACATAAATAGACCAAATCCCCCAAACTGTCTCATTCTCAAGAGCCTGATAGTCACTGTGCTAGTATATGCTCTTTCACATTTATCTAGCACATTCCTATTATATTCTGAAAATAATAGCATGATGAGAATTTCAAGGCCAGCAGCCCTAAATTTTTCCACATTCCTCCCACAAACACATTTGAGAATTTTGCAAACTTATTTTCAGGCTAATTATAGCAAAAAAGAAAAAAAAAACATATTTCTTGTAATAATTTATATTCTATTTACTTTTCCTAGTAACTGAAATCAATATTGTAAGTGGCAGCAGAATTGCCTCATGGTGTAAGAAAATAAACTCCTTGGTTTTGGGGACTATGTAGCAAATAAATCTGTTTCTATGACAAGAAAATCTAAGGACTGGGATGTTTCACATTTTAGCAGACTAAGAAGCAGAGAGCCTGGGTCAGAGCAGAACTAGGTTAGATTATTCACCCACTTAGTCCTTATGTCCAAAATCTTTTCAAAGTAGTGTCACCAGCAGGCAACCAGGCTCAAACACATGGGCCAATTGAATCATTTTGCATCCAAGCCACCATAATACATGTCTATCAGCTTTCATATTGGTGCACTTTTGCTCAATAGCAAACTAAATATGAATTTATAATAAAGTATCATTTTTAATTTATTGTATAGTTCTATATAAACATTTCTCTCTGCATCTCTGTAGCATTCAACTCAAAGCAATAAATTTCATGGATCTAAAAATGACAATAACATACGGGATTATCCTGGAGATTTACAGATGGATGAACAGATAAGAAAAACGTGTTTTATATTCACTGAAAAATTTAATTAAGCTATATTGAGGTTCAAAATTGTGTCATACATAGAGAAAAAATGTAACTGGCAATAACCATTCTAGACAAATTTAAGCAAACTCAATAAGGCAAATATATGATGTAGATCAAAACAAAAGAATATGAAAGTAAAACAAAAAATAAAACTAGGTAGAGGAAAGGAATCAATGGGGACAATAAAACTAAATTCAGAAAATATAGGGTGAATATGACCAAAACCCTTAATATGCTTCTGGAATTCTCAAGGGCTTTCTCTAATACTCTCTATAATAACCCAATAATGTTCTAGTAAGAGAAAACTAATAATGTTCTGTCCAATGCCACCTCTGCTCTAGCTACTGATTTTTTATTTTCACCTGAACTCTCAAAATTTATTGAAAAATCACTTTAATTTTTTTGATGTATGTGTATTTTATTTACAACATTCTACATTTCTTCCTTCAACACCTCTAACCCCTATTCTTCTCCCAATTTTTTCTCAAATTCATGGCCTCTTTTACTTTAGCTATTATTGGTACACACATACACACACATATACATACATACATATATACATACATACATAAGCATAGCCTGGTAAGTCAGTTTATTGTTGCCAGAACATTTGTTTTTAGGACTATAGCCTTAATATGGGAGAATAAATGAGAGGTTCATCTCCAGGAGAGGATAATATTCTCTTTCTCATTAGTCATTAATTGCCTCTAGTTTTTCATCTAGGGATGACAACTTGTAAACTTTTTTTCCTTAGCATGTCTACTGGGGATGGCATTGCTCATGTCTCATCTAGACAACTATACTGTTGAAAATTTATGTGTGTACAGCTTCCATGCCATAATAAAAGACATAGTCTTCCATCAGATGTTTTGGTTCTCTGACTATTTTTTCTGACTCATCTTCTGAGTTTTTCCCTGAGCCTATGTTTGAATTATAGAAGCATGCCGACAGTCCATTTTCATTTGCATTTTGAATAGTTATATCTTTCTTTAATGGTCTCTGCTACAATAAGGCATATGGGCTATGATCATCTGTGGGTATAAGGATACATATTTAGAATAAAGTTAGCGATTATAGAGGTTTGAGAAAGTGATATTAGGAGGTTCTTCTCTAAGTTCTATGGCCTCATCAGCCATGGCTAGTTGATAGGTTTAGAGTACCTGGCATAAGCTTCTTAAGATAGAGTGAGCCTTCAGCTGTGTAATGTATATGCCCTACAGGTCTTTAGGAATCTGGGGCCCAGCATGGCCTCAGCCAGTTCAAATTGGTTATAACCATTGCCTTAGAACTTTTGCTCATACTATTTCCGCATAATCATGAGGGTCCCTTAAGCAGGCACTTTCTCATAAGCCAATGTGGGATCTGTCTGTGGGGCTTGAAAACAAAGGCTAAGTACTAATATAAAATAACTTGAACCAGGAAAAAATGACCAAGCCATAACAACAAAATCCAGAAAAGCAAAGCCCTTCCCCCTGTCTGGGAGAAGGATATTTAAGGCTTTCTCCTTTATCAATAAATTAAACTTATTTATTTCAACTAGCCCCTAGTGTCTGAGTCCTTGTCTTCATGCCTTCTTGTCCCCTCCTCAAAAGGGGAACTAGCAGGGCCCAAAGCACAGACAGCATTAATTCTAATTAGACAGCTGGCCACTGTAAAGAAGGGAATATTAACATTATTACAGCTCTGGGTATTCTTGATGTGCTGGTCATTGTTGATAATTTTTAGGAATCACATCATCTCCAAAAACCCCTCCCACCAGATCATTGACTCAGAGACTTGTGCTTCAGGAGGTTAGCTTCAGTCTGTGGCTTGGTTTGAGCGACTTTCTTCAAATATTAAGGTATTTCTTTCTCCTTGAGTTTAGTTATTTGTGGTATCAAATAACAGCTAGTAATTTTTAATATGTTCTGCCTTTTCATATGATGAGTACTGAACATCTGAGCTCTTCATATGTTGCAGCTATCTGGGGATTGTTTATGTTTTAGGCCTTCTCAGTTTTTGTGTGGGAAGGGGTAAGAAAATGTGGAGTTATTGATATAGGTTTAGGCAAAAACAAAAAGCTAAAAATTAACTACAGTAATAATAAAAATAATCTTAAATTAGGTGTACTTTATAGTCAGCTAAAATCCCAAAATTGAGCTCCAGATGTTGACGATGTTTATGGCTTGGGCCTTGCTAAGGTATTTTTGGGGTGGCAGGGCAAGAATGTGTGGAGTTAATGACATAGGCTTCAAAAGTTAGTTAAAATAGATAAGTTTAACTTATTGAGAAAGGAGTAAGCCTTTTATACCCTCCTTCCAGCCAGGTAAAAGTGCTTTGCTTTCCTGTCTTTTGGTGTTATTGCTTGGTTTTTTTTTTTTCTGGTTTAGGTTATTTAATATTGATATTTTGTCTTCATTTCCAAGGCCTGAGGCAGACGCCAGGTTGTTTTATAGGGAAGTGCCTACTTAAAGGGCTCTTATGGCTATGAGGAAATTTTATAAGCATGCATTTTAAGGCATTATTTGTAACAAGTTTGAACTGGCTGAAGCTAGGCTGGCCCCTAGACCCTAGAAGACTGTGTATTTTCCACATAGCCAGAGTTAGAAATAATGAAGTCTTTGAAGACTTGAGTCCAAGGCCTATATGAGTAACAAGACTAAGGTTGGAAATGTGGCTAAGTGGCATGGTATTTTACTAGCATACTCTAAGCCCTGGTTCATACCCTAATACTGGGGAGCAAAAAGCCTTTCCATGACTCTTATTTAAATATATTCACTATTTTAAATGATAAGCATCATATTTATCATTATAGAAAATAAGAAAGATATTTTTGTGATCATTTCCAAAGTATTGTGGCTGTTTTTTTAACTTGTTCAAGCACACTGTCTTATATTACTACTGATAATCATCACTGCATATATAAGTGGAATGGTCTCATCTTTTTAAATCTAGATTCAGCACGGAAATGGTTATGCCTGCCTCAGTAATATTCAATATTTCTAAAGATCAGTTTATTGCAAATGGGGTTCTGTGTTCAATTTTTTTTAACTAACTCCAGAAATGATGCTTGTTTGTCTCCACAATTTCCACACTTCTACTTCCTGCTGTTAGCACTATAGAGATTGTACATGTAGCCATGCTGATCTCAAAGAAGAGGTGAACTCAAAGAAGAGACAGTGAATATTCTCTGAGTTCTCTAGGTATGAATTCTATTTTCTCCCATTATTTAGGAGGTAATGTAGCATTTCAAAAAAGTTTAATAGCTCTATAACTGAACTGAAAATGCTGGGAGATTTGTTGCCAATCCAGAGAAAACTATGACATTTGTAATCACTTAGTAGCCAGTAATGTGAATTGGAAGCAAAGACATGCCAAAACAATTTACTTTAACTTATCAGAGATCTGGAAAGCTTTTGAGGCAGTAAGGCATTTGTCATAAAAGTAGGAGCATCTGAGCTTGATTACTTAGAACTCTTCAAAAGCCAGGTGTCAGTACACACCTGCCGTCCCAGTGCTGGAAAGCAGACATGGCAGATCCTTTTGGTCTATTGGCCAGTCTAGTCAAGTCAATATGGACTAGGGTGAGTGAAACAACATCTCAAACATCAAAGCAATAACCACAACAACCCCCAAAAGGAGAATAAATGTAACTCAGTAGTTAAGAGCACTTGTTCTTGTAGAAAACCAGGTTTCATTTCTTGAAATCCACATATTGCTCATAAGCACCTGTAACTTTAGTATCAAAGGATCTGATGCCCTCTTCTGAAATCATTAGGTATCAAGCATGCATGTGGTGCACAGATATACATGCATTTTGGCAAAATACTCATTTATGTAAAATAATAAATAACTCAAAAACAAAGAAAAAGAACAAAGAACTAAGAATAAATAGGAAAGACACCTGATATTGATCTTTTGTCTCCACATTCAGGGAGTGCACACACATTTACACCTACTCACACAAGACATGCACACCACAAACACATGTGAACACACAGTTAAACACAGAGATTAAACATATTTTATTCTATTATTCAAAGCAGAATGAGCAGGAGAAAGAATAACATGGGCCTAAAGGAAGATGGGACCAGAGCTTTCTCAGTAATGTATTCTATTGTGTGTTTTAAGAGAAGTGCTAATATGTCAGAATTAAGCAAGAAGCCAAAATTCTAAGGCCCAAGAGCTGAGAAAGATATTGGGAAAGGGTAGATAGATAAATTAACACAAGAATGAGGCTGGGAGGAAACAAACAAAAATGGAATGGATTAAACAATGAGTTTGAAGTTTAACACAGAAATAGGTAAAAAAAATGCATTTGTATTTCCACCACTTCTCTTTCAGTATCTTTATACATGTGGGAAAGTGCTTACTTTCAAAAAAGGAAGAGCCTTACAACCAAGCCAAAGCTCAGAGGAAACAGGCTTCAAGCTTCATTGCCCTAGCAAAACTAGATATGAAGTCCTCATTAAAAACCAAAAACAACTCTGCTTGCCATATGAATATAGTTCACTTATATTTTCATATTTATGTGACAAGTAAAGAATTAGTGACACAAAAATAACACTATGAAAAAAAGAAAGTCTGAAGTGACTATGTTTAAAGCTAAGGGAAGTATGAATAGTTTCAATCAAGATACAATTAATGAAATATATCATTTGACATAAGTTATCTTGATTGTGACAGCTAAATAGGGTCTAAAATTAGCATATAACATGTTCACTGTACAAATTATTATTTGATACACCAAACAATAAATAATTTACTGAAAATTACTTCAAATAATTTGGGAAGTACAAAGACACTATTCAAATAGAGAATAAAATGAACAAACAAAATTGTATAAATGTAAAGAAATGTGCATTTAAGTCAAGCAGCCTTTGTCTAATCAGAGAATTTTTCAAGAATAAACCTATTTAAGGAATAAGTTCACTGCAATCCTTATCCTACACCTTCTGTAAATATAATGAAACTCATTAAAATAAATATTTGATGAAAGTATAAATGAATAAAGATGAAATGAATAAATGAATGAAAAAGGAACATAAATACTAAATAGGGGAAATAAATGACTAATTTTCTTGATAGAACAGCTTCACTTAAATTTTCTAGCCTTCTACAAAAAAAAAAATTATATAAAATGGCCCTATTCACTGGATCACGGCAAAGACTTTTTTCTGAAAAAGGAGTGTACTACCAAGAAGCATATAAACTTTTTGAATCTAATCAATGTACTCTAAATATACCTTTTATATAAAAAAGGTTTTTTATTCATGTATCTCCCTGCTAGCCCTTACTTTCTTCCTCCCAATTTCGTCCAGTCGGACTTCAGTCTTCCCTCTCCCCATACCCCCATCCCCTTTCCAAAAAGCGCAAGAAATTTCAAGGTGGGTCAGTTCAGTGTGGCACATCCATTTCAAGCAAGTACAATTTACTCATCTCAATATCAAAAATAGGTTAAGTGTTCCTCTGCAGGAAATGGGCATGAAGGTGCCAACCCATGCACAGGAACACAGTCTGATCTCACTCCTTGAGGTTCCACATATTGCCCATGTCAATCGACAGTTGACTACCCTTGAAGTGCCTAGAGTACTTCCTTTTCCTGATGGCACCGCAGTGACTGTTTTTAATTCAGTGAGCTCTCCAGAGATCCATCAAGCCATCACTGTGGGAATTTTCCTCATATTCATCATCCCCTTGCTCATACAGACTCTCCTCCTCTACTCTCAGGTGGACTAGGAGCTCAGCCCTGTGCTCAGCCATGGATCTCTGTCTCTGCCTCCATTTCTATATATTGTTGGTTGTATGTTCTGTGGTGACAATTAGGGTTATTATTCATTTGATTATAGGAGAAGTCCTGTTTAGGCACCCCCTCCACTATTGGTTGGAGACCTACTCAGAGATATCCTCTAAGATCTTGTAGGTTTCTCTAGCACCCAGTATCTTTCCAACCGCACATTGGCTTCCTCTATAAAGATATCTATCTCTTCTTTTCTTCCTCTTTGTTACTTCTCTCACTCAACCATCTTTTCTCATAATTTGTTCCCACCTCTTTTTGTTTGCAATCTGTTATGATCCTAGTTTGCTAAGGTGAACTTATCTATGTTATCTTTCTAAAGGAATCTCTGGATATCTACCCTAAGTTTGTTTTGATCCCAACCTGATCAGTGGTTGTGTTTTGCAGCATGGGTATTCTTTGCTTTTTTGTCTAAAGTCCACTTATGAGTAGATATATCCCATTCCTATCTTTCTGGGAATGTGATACCCAGATATCCTCACTGAGGAGAATATTCTTCAAATCAGTATATTTGCCTGCAAATTAGGATGTCTCTAAAATTGTCCACATAATTGGTCATAGAGAAAATATCAAGAGATTAAAAAAAATGGAAAATATCTCTTGTATCATATCTGACCACCATGGCGTAAAGTTAGAGTTAAACAAGATCAAAAATCATGGAAAGCCTACCAACTCATGGAAACTGAAAAACCACTCAACTGAAACACCAATGTGTCAAAGAAGAAATTAAGAAAGAAATCAAAGTCTTGCTAGAATTTAATAAAAATGAATCCACAATGTACCAAACTTGTGTGACATAATAAAAGCAGTCTTAAGAGGAAAACTCATAGCACTAGATACCTATATGAAAAACTAGAGAAATCCCACACTAGAGAACTATCAGCACAGCTGAAAGACTTAGGAAAAAGTAGAAGGAAACTCACTTAGAAGGAGTAGATGGCAGGAAATATTCAAACTTTGAGCTGAAATCATTACAATTAAAGCAAAAGAATAATACAAAGAATTAATGAATCAAAGAGTTGGTTCATGAGAAAGTCAACAAAATAGATAAGCCCTTAGACAAACTAATCAAAAAACAGAGAGAGAGTGTTCAAATCAACAAAATCAGAAATGAAAAGGGTGACATAACAACAGACCCCCATGAAATCCAGAGAATTATCAGGTCATACTTTGAAAATCTATATTTCACAAAAATGGAAAACCTAGAAGAAATGGACAGCTTTTTGGACAGGTACACTTATCATAATTAAATCAAGATCAGATTAAACCTGAAACAACCTCCGAACCATAAAAAAATTGAAACTGTCATTAAAAGCCTCCCAAGTTAAAAAAAAAAAAGAAAAGAAAAAAAAAACACCCAGGTCTAGATGGTTTCACTACAGAATTCTACCAAACATTCTAAGAAGAGTTACTACCAATACTTTTCAATACTTCTGAAACTATTTCACAAAGTTGAAACTGAAGGAATACTGCCAAACTCTTTTTATGAGGCCACAATTACACTAAAACCCAAGCCACTCAGAGATGCAACAAAGAAGGAGAATTACAGACCAATCTCACTCATGAATATTGATACTAAAATTCTCAACAAAATACTGGCAAACCATATACAACAACATATAAAAAATATCATCCACCATGATTAAGTAGGTTTCATCCCAGAAATGCAGGGATGGATCAACATATTAAAAACTATAAATATCATCCATCATATAAACAAACTGAAGAAAAAACACATGATCATATCCTTAGATGCTGAAAAAGCTTTTGACAAAATTTAACACTCCTTTATTATAAAAGTCCTAGAGAGATCAGAAATAAAGGGAAAATACCTAAATATAATAAAGGCAATTTACAAGAAGCCTAAAGCCAACACCAAACTTAGTGGAGAAAAATTGAAAGCAATCCCATTAAAGTCAGGAACTAGATGAGGATGTCCTTTCTCCCCTTATCTATTCAATATTGTTCTTGAAGTTTTAGCTAAAGCAATAAGGGAACAAAAAAAGATTAAGAGGATACAAATTGGAAAGAAGGAGTGAAGCTATCTCTATCGGCAGAAGATTTGGTTGTATACATAAGTAATCTACAAAATTCTTCCAGGGAACTTCTATAGCAGATAGACACCTTCAGCAATGTAGCAAGATACAAGATTAATTCAAAGCAATCTGTAGCCCTCCTATACACTAAAGATAAAAGGGCTGAGAAAAAAAAATGGTAACATGACCCTTTATAATAGCTGCATATAGCATTAAATATCTTGGTGTAACTATAATCAAAGAAGTAACAGATCTATTTAACAAAAACTTTATATCACTTAAGAAAAAAATTGAGGAAGATATCAGAATATGAAAAGATCTCCTATGTTGCTGGATATGTAGGATCAACATAGTAAAAATGGCAATCCTACCAAAATCAATCTACAGATTCAATACACTTCCCATCAAAATACAACAAAATATTTTACAGACCTTGAAAGAACAGTACAGTTTTATTTGAAATGACAGGAAAGCCAGATTGCCAAAACTATTTTGCTCAACAAAAGAACCTCAGGAGGCATCACCATCCCTGACCTCAAGTTATACTATAGAACTAGAGTAATAAAAACATCCTGGTACGGACATAAAAATAAACTTATATGTCATTGGAATCGAATTGAAGATTCAGACATTAACCCAAAACCTATGAACATCTGATCTTTGACAAAGAGGCCCAAAATATTCAATGGAAAATAGACTTTAACATCTATTTTCTAAAGTTTAAGTATCTTTAACAAATGTTGTTGGCATAGCTGAATGGTAGTGTGTAGAAAAATGAAAGCCTATCACTCTGCCCAAAACTCAAATCCAATTGAATCAAAGACTTCAACATAAACCCAGTCACAATGAACTTGAGAGAAAAGAAAGTGGGAAATACCCTCCAATGAATTGGCACAGGTGTCCACTTCCTAAATATAATACCAGTGGTGCAGGCACTAATAATAACAGTCAATAAGTGGAAACTCCTAAAACTGAGATGATTCTGTAAAGCCAAGGACACAGTCAAAAAGACAAAATGGCAACCTAGTGAATGGGAAAAGATTTTCACCAACCCTACAAGTGACAGAGAATGGATCTCTAAAATATATAGAGAACTCAAGAAACTAGAGCCCAAAACCTTGAATAACCCAATGAAATAATGGGGTTCAGAACTAAAAAGGGAATTCTCAGCAGAAGAATTATGAATGGCTGAAAGGCACTTGAAAAGTGCTCAACTTCTTTAGCCATCAGAGAAATGCAAATCAAAACAACTTTAAGATCCCACCTTATACTTGTCAGATTGGCTAATATAAAAGACACTGATGACAACCCATGCTGGAGAGGTTGCAGATCAAGGGAAACACTCCTCCATAGTTGGTGGGAGTGTAAACTTGTTCAGCCACTCCACAATACAGTATGGTGGTTTTTCAGAAAACTAGGAATCAATCTCCCAAAGAACCTCTAATACCACTACTGGACATATACCCTAAAAATGCTCATTCTCACTCCAAATACATTAGCTTAACTATGTTTATAGGGGCATTATTCATAATAACAAGAACCTGGAAACAACCTAGATGCCCCTCAACTGAAGAATGAAGTAACAATATGGGGTACATCTACACACTGGAGTACTATTCAACAGTAAGAAAAAAATGATATCCTAAAATTTGCAGGCAAATGGATGGATTTGGAGAATATCCTCCTGAGCAAGGTATAACAAACCAAGAAGGATACATAGGGGATGTACTCACTCATTAGTGTACTTTAAACAAAAAGCAAAGCATTTCCAAGCTGCAAACCACAACCACTGAACAGCTTGGGATCTGAAACACCTTGGATCATCAACTTGGAGCCCATTCCCTTCAGAGGAATATGTGACCCATTCTTGATGTTGTGATTAGAAAAGCAGATCTGCCTGTAGTGGTTGCTGAACAAAGCCATCTTGGGTCCTCAGGACCTTCTGACCATGCTATGGAGGAGAAAATATTGAATGACTGGGAGGGGTAGGAGAGGGATGGAAGTCTGAAAAAGGGGATTCATGGATAAAATATATGACTTTATTCATAATAAAAAAGTGACAAAATAAAATTAAAGAATCTGAGATGACAGAATAAAAAGAGAAGATTCCATATAATTAAAATGTCTGATCTCTACAAATTTATATAATTGAATGTATTATCAATAAAAAAACTCACTGAAGATTTTATACAAAATGAGAGTTTGTTCTATAAAATAGAGGCCTTCAACTAAACAAAGAAAAAGAAGGAGAAGGAGGATAAGTAGAAGAAGAAAAGTTCAGGTACAAGCTGGAGATGTTGCTCAGTTGGTTGATATGTGTACAGCTTGGGTTTCAATCTCCAGGATCTCCCAGCACAGGATATCATAACATGTGACTGTAATCTTAGCATTCTAGAGAGGAAGTAGGAATAACAGAGCCTCCAAGCATTGGTCATGGTGATATCTGACTTTAATCCTAGCATTCTGGAGGCAGACGCAGGAATATCAGAGCCTTTAAGCTAGCCTGGAACACATGTAACCCTGTACTGAAAAAACAATTTCAAAAGAAATACAGAAAGAAAGAAAAGAAAGAGAAGTAAGCCCAAATCACAACAGCCTATTTATCATTTTTCCTCCCTTACTGTCCATATACCGATAGTTTCATTTTAAAATCTATCCAGTGCTTTACTCCTTTATTCAGTATTTTATAGCCAGCCCATTTTTCTGTTCTTAGAGCACAGAGAGAAAAAAGGCCAACATAATTAGGTCTTCTTGCTCCAAGGTCTTATAACTTATTTGGTCCAACCCATCTGGTTTTACCCACCTTCAAGCTTATTCACTATTCACCATTCAAAAGAAAAATTTTGATGATTTCTTTCTATTAGTACCTTCTCAGTATGGCCACTTTTCCATCTCCTTCAACGTGTGAGTTTCCCAGGAGAGGTGAAGACTGATTGCTCCCAGAAGAATGTTCCACAGCTCTTCTCAACTGTTTATCTATAGTCACCATCCGCTTATCCTTGTGTTGTGTCTTAACGTTGCTACTTCTCTACTAAAATTATTTTCATATCTGCTCTTGATTGCCACATTTCTGTCCCTGGTTTTTCAAATGTACCTTCACATTTTGTGGCTGCCCCAGTGTTCACTGATACCTCTGCATGGACTTGCTAAGAGCACAGGTGCAGGTACAGACTGCAGGTCACATGAGAAGAGAAGGGCCTCTGTTGTAAAATTCACTGCCTGGAATGAAACTCCCCAAATTCCTCCTTCTCCCTTTTGGGAGTCACACAGGACTCTTCAATCCACCCTTCCAATTGCCTTTAATCACACTTTTCCCTAGCCTTTGCTCACTTCTTTGAGATGGGAACTCTATTTAAGAGTTAGTCATGCAAGGAAACTTTTGTAATCCTTTGGTTTTGATTTCCAACATAATGTTCTATTAATTCTTTGAACATTTCATACAAGTGGTCTGATCATTTTGACCTTCACATTCCTTTTTCTTTTCAGAGACATCCCACCCCTGATTTTATGTCCTTGTTTTCTGTTTGTTTTTACAGTCAGATATAGTTTGTGCTTTTCATATAATCCTAGGCATGGGGCTGAACAGTAGAGCATGATGTCTTCCAGGAGCCATAGCCTTAAAGAAAACTGATGTTTCTTCCTCTAGAAGCCATTGACTGTCCATAGCTTGTTTGTTTTCAATATCCTTGGCATTCTGCTTTTGTATGCTAGCCCTATGGGTTTGTTCTTTTTCTTCTCCCAGCATCTTTCCTGTCCTGAACATTGCTCTCATCTCTAGTCCCTGCCTCAAAGACACAGCGAAAATACAATCAAAGAGCTCAGCTGCTTAATGCCTCTTCACAATCATGTTTTCCACTCTCATCTTGGCTCAAATATCATTGTTTACTTTTTTCCACCGAGTTGCCACCACGTGTTCCACTTTGTCTATTTTAAATTTACTTTGATCTTTGAAAGCTCTGTCTAGATGATCTATCTGAGGACGATACACACTGCCAATGCACTGAGAGTGTACATGAATGGGCTAGAAACTTTGTTCAAAGACTCAAAAAATTTTGAACCCAGTCTTTTCTTTGCTCCCTGCTTTTATCTCCAAGGATGCATTTTTTCCCCATTCTAAGATAATATTCTTCTTTCACACTTACCTCTCCTCCTTGATTGGTGTGCCAAATCAGTTATTATTTACCTTTACCTCCTTTGTCCAGGAAGCCTTGAGATCATCTTTTTCTCACACAGAGACCATCAGCACATCCCTATATGCAACTACTGCCTTAATCATCTCTCTGCTTCCAAGCATCCAAGATGTATCTATCATCTAAAGATGCTGCTGAACACATTTCTCCACCATACACATATTCTAAGGTTCTGCTTCGGTGTTCTTACCCCTTTCATTCATTCCTCATTGTTTCTCTCACACAGCCTGCCTTCCTGCTGAGGACTCTCCTATTGGTTCTGCAGCACTACCATTCCTTGTCTTTACACACAGCTTTCCCCAGATCAATGGCTTATCACACACCATCTCAGAAGACATTGATCCTAAACTAAGATGATTTTCAGATATATTTTTGTAGAAGTAATACCTTTGTCACCTTCTATTTTCATTGTCACACCTTGCTGAATATCTTTAGCAAAAACATACAATAAAATCCCAACCTGACAACATATGTAGCTTAATTCTTCTTCCTTAAATATTGAGATATGTTTGTATTTGGAGCCTGGGCCCTGCTCCTAGATTCCTTGAATATCTTATAAACTATTCTTTATATTTATATACCACTTGGTAACATATAGCTACCAAATAACCAACCCTTTCTTACCTCTGGTACAGACAGTTGCATCCTTAGTAATATCATCATCTAATTATCCATATCCCAGCCTATTCCCATCCTTGTCATCCTTGTCTCTATTTTTCCTCTATCTGCATCTGTACCTGCATCATTGTCTATATCTCCATCTCTGTCTTTATCTCCATCTCTCTATATATCATTCTGTTTGGCACTGAACCCAGGACCTCATGCATATTAAAAGCACTAACTGATATTGATCTGCATTCCTATCCATTACCAGCTTCTCTAATGCAATCTATCAAAATTAATTGTGAAAATAATTTTCTCAAATTTTAGCCTTGATTATGGTTCCTTAATCAGAAACATGTCCTGGCTTCTCACTACCAAGTTAATAAAAATGAATTCTTTTTGCTCTGGTTCCAAAAAAATATATAAACAATTACAAATGGCTGAAAGGCACTTGAAAAAATGCTCAACATCTTTAGCCATCAGAAAAATGCAAATCAAAACAACTCTAAGATATCACCTTACACCTGTCAGAATGGCTTAGATTAAAGACACAGATGAGAGCCTCTGCTGGAGAGGTTGGGGAGCAAAGGAAACACTCTTCCATTGTTGGTGGGAGTGTAAGCTTGTTGAGACACCAGAGTGTCTGTATGCAGTATGCTGATTTTTCAGAAAACTGGGAATCAATCTCCCCAAAGATCCAGCAATACCACTACTGGGCATATACCCTAAAGATGCACATACACACTTCAAAAGCATTAGCTCAACTGTGTTCGTAGCAGCATTATTTGTAATAGCAAGAAATTGGAAACAACCTAGATGTCACTCAACTGAAGAATGGAGTAACAAATTGTGGTACATCTACACAATGGAGTACTACTCAGCAGTAAGAAAAAATGATATCCTAAAATTTGAAGCAAATGGATGGATTTGGAGAATATCCTCCTGAGTGAGATATCACAAACCCAGAAAGATAAGCAGGGGATGTACTCACTCATTAGCAGACTTTAAATAAAATAAGAAAGCATTCCCAATCTGCAAACTACAACCACTGAACAGCTTGGGATCTGAAACAACTTGGATCAGCACCTTGGATCCCATTTCCTCCAAAGGAACACCTGACCCAGTCTTGATGTTGGGATGAGGAAAGAGGATTTGCCTGGAGTGGATGCTAAACTAAGCCACCTTGGGACTTTGGGATCTCCTGCCCTTGCTGAGGAGGAGATAAGGAGATGGAGTGAAGAGAGAGTGAGTGGGAGGGACAGGAGAAAAAAGGAAGCTTGAACATGGATAAAAAAAATAAGACTTTCTTCATAATAAAAAAGTTCTATAAAAAAACAAATAGTATTGAGGAGGGGCTAGAGAATATATATGTGGAAGAATAAGAAGAGTGTGCCCCAGATATCCAGCCATGAGAAAACCATCCTAAAGTCCCAATGTAAGCATTTCACTGTTACTACCTTAAGGTCATTCATCTGTGAATGAGCCCCATGAGGTATACATAAATAACAAATTTATGTAAAATCGTATTTCTCTGGCTTGACTTGTATCGTGTCACTAGGTACAATTCACAATCACTTGATAACTGAGGAATGTAGTCAGTAATTAATATCTGGCAATTGATTAAAAAATTAATATTTATTAAAGGCGTTAATGGCAAACTTGCAAATACAAAGATTAAGCAAGAACAGTATGAGTCTTCTTTTCAAGGGCAAAAAAAGAAACAGGTAGAGAGAGAGAGAGGCCTTCCTGCAACTCCACTTAAGCTGCCTTCAGACATGCCTGAATGCTGCAGCCTCAAGGGTCATGGGTAAATCTCAGACCTAAGATGGCCAAGAAGCCACACCTCTTGGTCAAGGTAATATACTTGTTTCCCATTACAGATGAATCCTATTCATATAAAATTAGTTTTTTTAAATTTGTATATTTCTAGTTCTATGTTAAATATATGCTAAGTGGTTATCTTTATTGAATAAATCACCCATAATGTATACTAATTTATACTTGAGAGCATTTAAAAACTAACCATTCCCTTATGGAAAACATTTTCCCTTATTCTATTTATTTTTAAATTTTTATGATTACAATAATAGAAAAAGTTTATACATAATATGTATATTATTAACTATAGAACTTCTTTAAACCTATTTCTTTATAGAAAAATAATCTTTAGTGGTAAGCATACTACAGCTTTCAAATTTTAATTAGATAAGTAAGAAATTGTTGCACTGTTATTCAGACACAAAGATAAATAGGTCTCTAGAAGGTACTCCTAACAATGCAGTGACTACTCAGCTGTGGATCAGTGTAAAAAGGGAGTGTGTTCTCAACATCTGAAACATGAAAGATGCTCCCTGAATGGTGCATGTTAAGTGAGTTAAGAGTCTCACTTCATATAATTTAACTGGAGAAAGACAAATGTCATTAAATTTCAGAATGGCAATGTGACTAACGGGGTGGTAGAGAGACAAGGCAACCAGACAATGTAAGAAAGTCAACCTGGGACATTTTACTTTCCAAAGCTGATGAATTCTGTTTATAGGTTGTCTTAGTTGCTGTTCTATTGTATACATAGAAAATACATTGCCATTCTAAACTGGAGGAAAGAGAGCATAAGGAAAAATACTGAGCCAAAGTAAGATCGGAAAAACAGCTGGACACACTCCAAACTCTGCATCTCTGTGTCTGATATCAAAACACTCTTCAGATCTCTAGGTCCTAACCGTAAAATATCTACTCCCTTCATTGTATTTAACACCAGGCTTTTCTTGAATCTTGCATTTAACTCCATTATGTTTCTTGAAACTCTTCTTTTTTTCAAAATTTTGTAATATTTTCTTGTTCAGCCTGCTGTTTTTCATAATAGATCTACTTAAGAGTGACCACAAATAACCATGCATCTCAATTAATAGCAGGCTGTCTTAAAATCTCCTGCAATAATCCAAAATCAAATTGTCTCTAGGCCACTTACTAATATTTTTGAAACTTCTTGAGCTGGACTGTCATAATCTACATTGATCTCAACACCACTGTCTTCCACATTCCTGATAGTATGACCCATTAATCTCTGATTTAGCATCCAACTGTTTTCCTAATGAAAAGTTCTTGTGTCTGTCCTCTGTCAACAAGCAACATAGTTAAGATTATCACAGTCTGACCTCACTGTCTGGCATCATTTTCTGACTGAGTCTTAGTCATTGTTCTATTGCTGTGAAGAGACACCATGACCATAACAACTCTTGTAAAGGAAAGAAAGCATTTAGTTGGGACTCGCTTACAGTTTCAGAGGTTTAGTCCATTGTCATCATGGCAAGGAACATGGTGGCAATATTTCTTGCTCGAGAAGTAGCTGAAAGTATATTTAGATCCACAGGCAGCAGGAAAGGAGAACCACTGGGTCTGGCTTAGGCTTTTGAAAATCAAAGGCTACCCCCACTAATACGCTTCCTCTAGTAAAGTCACACCTCCTAATCTTTTAAAATATATGAGCCTGAGGGGGGTATTCTTTTTTTCTTCTTCTTCTTTATTTTGTATTTATCAAAAAAAAACAGTAAAATGAATTTAAAATGTGGAAAAGTTAACAATAACTATAAAGAGGATAAGAATCATAAGTGTAGCTTATCAAGGGTGGTAATGCAAATAAGATTGCTACACATATATTTACTTTGTGTTCAGCTTTCCCTCTGAATTTTTTTTCCATCAATGTATATCCTTATTCAAGGTCCCTTCCCCCTCCCACCACATCTGGTCATTTTTCTTCTCTGCAACTCCCCATCCCCTCCCTGGGCAGGGAGCAGACAGTCCTATGGTCCCACTGACCCAATAATGCTTGGATCAGTCTCCACTCCTGGCCAAATCCAGTTTTGTCCCCTGAGGGGAGTATTCTTATTCAAACCACTGTAGAGGTTGGTACAATAATGCATGCACCAGTATTTACTTACTGGGACACTAAAAAGTTTCAAACAGGTTGAGATGGAAGTGTCTCAGCAAAACTGAAGCTGAATTAATTTACTGAAAGCAGTCAGACTTTTTATATCCTTATCAGAAACAAAGTACAATGATTGTTGTCAGGATGGAATGTTTACGAACTATACACGATACACAAAATTAATGTCTAAGGCTAATTGTCCTGTCAAATTTCTATATGTTTCACTGTCTTTTAGGGAACACAAAGAAACATGGGAGTGTTGAAAATGATTTCTGGGCTGGACTTTCCTATCTAGCCCAGAAGTTTAGTTCCACTCTCAGCCCTGCTTAGTCTTAAATAATCACACATAAGCTTATATTATTTTTACACTGATTGACCTAGGCCCAGGCATACAACTTGCTAGTTCCTTCATCTGAACTCAATCCAACTTGTTTACCTGTGCAGCTCGGGACCTTTTCTCAGAGCAGCATTTCCTCTGTGTTTCCTAGCAGCTCCAGTGACTTTGGCATCTGCCTCTGTTCTGAGATGTTCCCAAGTTTTCTTAGCCTAATAGCCCCACCCACATATCCTGTTTGCCTTTGGCCAATTAGCTTTTATTAAGCCATCAGATGGGACAAATATTACCAGCATAATCCCACTACATGCGTGTTCTTAATGTTTTACTGCCTGAGGGATTGTCTCAGTTTCTCAGGTTCTGAAGGGCATACATATGACACATGCCTCTCAAGGCAGCTAGGCCAGGCCAACTCCATAATTATCTGCACAGTAACTTTCAGTTTAAAGGATTCTATTGCTGATCCTTTGTAGCTATCTTACTCCTGAATCCATGCTCTCATATTTCCTGTGTCCTGGCAACCATCTGTAAACAAGTATACTTATTTCATGACTTTAAACAAGTGTCAAGGAGATTGTTCTCATCTCTACATACATGATTTGGCATTTGTACCATGCACAATAACTAATACAACTAACGTTTAAAATTCTCTTGAGCTGTATATCTGGGAAAAAAAATAGATGTCCTTTTTAAAATACTGAACATCTGAATTAAATTCTAGTTCTCAGGAGATATACATTTATTTAGGGGGAAAAAGATAACAGAGCCTATAACAACCTATTTGTATTGAAAATTTCAAGAAGCCAAAGTTCAGCTTCTATAAGTATCTGTTGGGGATAAATATATCAACAAGCACTGCAGCCCATGATTGACACCTTCAGTGAGTGTTGAGGACATTTGTGAGCTCTTATTCTTGGTTGTGAAAATGTATTTTATATAAAAGGGAATATCATAAACCCCCACAACCCTGAAGACCTTTGGAATAAATTTAATAGTACTTCTTGTAAGTACCCCATCTCTTCAGAAAACTCACGTTTTAGGCACTTAATTTCAAATGAAATCTGAGTAAGAAAGGATAAAAATTTCTAACTTTCTGGAGCCAAATTAAATATGTAAATAATACAAAGAAATATAAATAAAATCAAAATGATACTTTCTTCTTAAATGTTTGAAAGTACTGGTCTAAAATGGAAGGGGAAACTTTTGTTAAACACACTCAAAATATACTAGTAACCATTTTAATCTTTTTAGCTATTGATTTTTAAAATTGATTTAGCCACATTTTTACAGTAGATTTTAAGTTTCACTTGATCAGAAAGTACAGTATTCCTATTCAGTAGTGTAGACAATAGCTTAACACAATGCCTACAGAAATCAATAACTCTTTCTTCAAAATAAAGGCTTAGCTGTGAGTAGCAGGGTGACAGTATGGAATATTTGTGAACATGTAAACAGAATAAGGGATGAACTGGCTGGAGATATCTGATGAACTTGCATGATCTCAAAGTGAACAATATTGGGTGCTATCTTGACATTTATGAAACTGCAAGGTCTGTTATTTTTGACAAGTTTTATTTTCTTTGACTGGACTGAAGTCACACCCAGAGAAAATATATATTAGATCTGCGTTTGAGTACTGATTTACACCCTGGGCTTGTTTGTTTTTAGTTAACAGTTTGATAACAAGAGTAACTTAGTCTCTCACAATGGAAAAGTGTTCTAGTTCCTGACCTGTGTGCTACTTCCTGTGGTGAATTCAATAATTCTGAGTTTTTGTAAAGCAAATACAAACAAAAATTTCTAAAAATGTACAGTCTAGATAAATGTACAAAATAATTTTAATGTAATTACATAATCAGAATTATTATAAAAGGTTATTTTTAAATATTTTTCTCAAATACTCATTTGCAGTTCTTCTATTAAGCAAACATACTACTTCAGGACAATTTTGAAGAAAATATAATACATTATTAAATGTAGAGGACACAGATGTCTCTCAGATCAGAATTTTTTAGGAATATAAAGTCAATAGATTTGCATGACACATTGCATACAGTCATCTTTTTAAAGATATTTTTGAAGTCTAAATCCGATTGCAGATACCAAAATGTTCTGTTTAAAACTATTGCTAAAGAGTAACAGTTGGTGTCATTTCCTTTGTCTTTAAAAGTGTGTTTAACTTACACAATGAGCTACAGTTGGATGTAAGACCTCTTATTTTTCCCCCAAATTTCATTATACCAGTTGATATTTTACAACAAAGTTGTATAATATTTTTTTAACTTGTCAATTTTCTTCAAACAAAATTCAACTTTATATCATCCATACAGAAGGCTTCATATAAGTGAGATAGAAATATCTTACTGCCATATTGTTAACAAGGTGAAAGCTGAGTTTTAGTAGTTTAACTCAAAAAACTCTGAGTACTTAGAGAATTTTATTCCTCATGGCTTAGTGCCCAATAATATAGGTTAACAAATGAATAGCTAACACTGATATTGAATACTGTCAGGGTTCTGGAAATGTCATTTCTTTGTATTTTATTAAAATATAACTTCCTTTATATAAATAAAGAGATTTTATAACTAGGTCCCTGTGAATTTCCTTCACGAATTTGTCCTTACTGAGAATTTGGCCTAACTTCATTCTTCAGTGATTTCACTTGTCAGTTCACCTACAGATCTTTCACATCCTACCTCTAATCTCAGGCAATATATGCAACGTCTCCCTTGATTTGTGCAATGCAGTGCACAAGATTGCTGTAGAAGTCAAGCCAAAGGCAGCATTTAGAATGACTCAACACATAGGAAGAAACATCTTCTCTCTTCCTGTCACTGACTTTCAATAATACTTTGTCTATAGAACTCAGTCCAGGTCATGAGGCTCTTTCAAACCTTCAGGAAATGTCTATAGGGCATCACAGACCTTTCTCAACTGTGATTTAAATGTTTCTTTTCCAGCCCTATTGGATAAGGTTGATTATAACCACATTAAGGATAAACCTGTCTTGTTCTTTACTTGAGGTTTTCTTTTTTTTACATTTGGACACACAGTATCTTTTATCATAGTGTTGTTACCACTACTGCTAATAATATTTACTGCCATCCAAATGCAGCTAACCTCTCTTTAGTACCTACTTTCAAATTATTGCCCTGATTACATTGTCTTTTCTTATTATTATAACAGCATTGATATGGATTCTGTGTTTACACACATTTTACCAATGAGATTGCTGACAGATTTGGGAAGACCAGTAATTTAAGTAATGTTCTATAGTAACTACCAGCAAGATCATGGCCACTGTATCTCTACCACTCCACAGCACAGATCACACTATTTGTGAATGAATCTGTAGCTTTCTGAAGCCACAGATGTGATTTTTATTGATTACTCTGTTTGCTGTTGACTCATGCAGTCTTAATTTTTCTCTGGTTAGTTTATAGCACACAATAATCCTTACTATCAGAGAAACAGGTGATGGTAGGTAAGAACTTGAAGCTCTCAGCAGAGTTTCTGAAGAAAATTTTTAAGTAAAGAAGAAAAGTAAATGAACTATATGCAGTTAATTACATATAAATGTTTGTTTTGTTTTTTTGATATATTTATTATTTTTATTTTACATGTATGAGTGTTTATCTTAACTCATGTCTGTGTTCTACATGCATCTTAACTCATTCATGTGCAACACATGCATGCTGTTTACACAGAATTCAGAAAAGGCATCAGATCCTCTAGAACTAGAAATTCTGATATTGATAGCCACAATATGTGTGCTGGAAATAGAACTATGGAAGAACCAGAAATATTTTTAAAAACCTTTTTTTAAAAAAATTATTTCTTGTTCTCCTAGTGCTTAGTACTTTATAAATGTTAATTTGGTGGAAATTCTTATTACTTATTATTTGCTAGAATTAAAAGTCCCCCAGAATTATTTTTTAAGGAAAAAACATTAAAAGAAATAATTTAAAAGACATACATTGATCAGCAAGGAATGTCTTTAGTTGCTATTTAGGAATTTTTTATTCATTTTGTAGTTTATTTGTATATGTAGCATGGATTCTGCTTTATAAAGGCAGGAACTGACTGACATCAGTGCATTGGTTTTGTTACCTAAAGGTATTTTTTTTCCTGTCATGTTTTACTCTTTGGTAATACTACTTAACTTTTTAAATTAGATTTTACTTAGTTTTGAAATCAGTTATTTCACTTATCTTTTGCTTTCCCCATATCATGAATATTTTAAAAAATATTCTTTATTAATTTGCATAATTTTCTTGTAGCTTTTGAAGTTAATATATTCTAAACTTGAAAGTGTATAAATCAATAATAGAAGTGTCACTGGGAGGGTTTAGTTTTTATTTTTTTATATTTAGCTCCAGCTACTGAAGTATGTAAGCCTTTGAGGTTTTAAATTCTTTTCCTTATGTTTGCTCTATATACAAATATTTTCATCTTCATAAGGTGGTCATGTGCTACTGTTTTTAAATTTTGACTTTGTGAGGTGGTTCAAATTTAGGTTTGATCAATGAATGAGATAGGGCATATAAAATATACAGGGAAGCTGCAGGAATCACAATATGAAATAATCAAGTTTGAGAACTGTAAAGTATCTGGCATTTATATGTAATTCACATTCTAAATGTTTCCAGAAGTTGGAATTGGAAGATTCATGTCTGCATGAAATTTCCTATATTTCTAATGTGTATGTGGACTTAATTTTTCTTAAATATTAATGTCTGCCAATTGCTAGAACAGTTAAAAAAAAAAAGGAAAGAGAACTATGTTCCTATGGAAGAGCAGCCAGTGCTTTAGATCACTGAGCCATCTCCCAATTCCTTGTTATTTTAAATTTCTAAATTCTTTCGTTTGTGCCTATTTGACAAATGAATATTGACATTACTTGTCCCAGGTTTTATTTACTGATTGCTTAGTAATTTGTCATAGAGTGAAGTCATCAACCTGATGACTGATAGGTTATATTTAAACTTTAGAGACTTACTACCTTCATTCCTTTGTTTCTTTCAATGTAGAAACTAGAATGTGAAGTGTCATCTCCCCAAAGTACTCACTCTATGGAGGATAACAGAAAACATGCTTTAGCGGTAACTCAAAAGTGCTGGAAGTAGAAAAAGGTTTATTTTTCATGTATTTTTCCTATTTAGCCTGCAAGACAGGGCCTCTTTTTTAGAAAATATTTGGACCATTTCTTTTTTTTTTAAAAAAAACTTTATTTACTTACTTATTTGCCTTGGTGTTTGCCTGGAACTGGAACTACAGACAGTTGTTAGCTGCCATGTGGGTGCTGGGAATCGAACCCGGGTCCTCTGTAAGAGCAGACGGTGCTCTTAACCGCTGAGCCATCTCTCCAGCCCCCATTTGGACCATTTCAACAGATGGTTAACTATTGGTTCCTGCTCTAGGTACACTTGCACTCCTTCCCTGCATCTTTTGGACTCAGGACCTGAGACATGTCTTAAACACATCCCTAGAACAGAAAGAAGGAAAAGAATGTGGAGAGGTATTCTGCAGCTCTAGGCTTAATTCTCTGAAAAAGAATATTACATAACCTTTACATACCTATACACATAGAGAGCATTGGTGAATTTTATCACACTTACAGTTGGCTTCAAATGAGAAGGAACTATGTTTAAGATTTGCTGTGATGTTCTAGTTCAATTTGTGCAGAATAAACACAGTAGATGTGTAGTTGAGAAAACAATCAGAACTTCCCACATAGCACATTGGAAGTGTAGATGGAGACTGATAGTGTCAACTGATTACTCCCACTTATTCAAATAAGTATTTAAGTATACATCTGATGTCATTTTGAAGTCTTCACTGATTTAGTGCTGTCTTCCTAAATTGTGTACAAGTGTTGTTTTCTGCAGAACTGGAGCTAGAGCATAGCCCAACTATTCTACATCCTAAGGACTCTTGGTGCCATACTAAATGAGTTTGTCAATATTACTGTTTTGTGTAATAAAGACACAAATATATACATGAAGAAATATGTGCTTACTGTGTTCAGAATACTGAATATTATTATGGAGATGAAGAACATAATAACGGCATTCAGGAGATTATCTCTATCAGAAATATGCAAGTCTTTATGTCCTGAACTAATAGAGACCTTCATTTATTACATGACTCTTGTCATTGGTAGCCATGGCAAGGAGCATTGCTTACACATAGAATAAGACCAGTAGAGTAATGATCATAAGACTTTACACACAATCTTTTATAGCAGTGACTTTTTTTATCATGTCAGGATTCATTATGAAAAATAATGAAAATTAAAGAGGTTAAGTTAGACAAGAATTTTTACTCTACTTACGACATCATAATCTGTAAATTCTAGATGACAGATAAAGACACTTTTCACAGAAAAACAGGAGAACACAAGACTTAGATCCTTTGGAAGACCTTCTTTCAATATAGTCATTTGTTAGGTAGAACATTTTTGTGTGTAATTTAGAAACCTTGTCCAGAGCTGACTTTATCTTATGTTCTTTTTCTCAGCTTCTTGAAATTTATTATCAAAAAATATTGTTTGAATTTATTATGATGGAAGTAAAATAAGAATATATATATAGTAATCATGGACTTGCATAAAAGTCTAGAAAAATAAAGGCTATCATAGGACATCTGCTGTAAAACAATAATAACAAAACTGTCAAAAATGAATATATTTTTAATATGAATCATAATTATCACAGGTTAGGAGGCCCAGGATTATAAATTCTAATCAGTTACCTATTTAGTGACTACTTACACATAAAATTTCATCCATATACATTGACTTCTTACTGATAGATATTAATACTCTTAATCACTTTTTAATTTTTATAATTAATTGTCTGGGAAATTTTACCTACAAAAAACATTCATTTTTTTTCACAATTTTGGTTGCTTCAAAAATCATCTCTCTCTTTTTTTAATTTATAGTAGAGTCTCCTTGTGACAAAAATAAATGAACATCTCATCATTCATGAAGTGAAGACAGAAAGAAGACAAGATAAAGACTGGTTTCCAGCATCAATGGCTGCAGAAACTAACATCTCTCAATCGGGGCCACTTGGCAAAGCTCTCATGACCTCTTGCTCAATGTAGTTCTGGAGAGCAAACAATTAATAATATATGAACCATTGGAGAACATAAACCTTCAAAGCATGCAGTCATCTTAGTCTGTTGCTACTTTTAGAGTCTGAGTAACTCCAACCTGAGTCCAGTCCTAGACACTCAACATAAATGTGAATTATCCCTTCAGTAACAGAAATGTTCCAGGTCTTCCTGGGCAGCTACTGACTTTTACGTATCTCTTCATTTCCCACATTCTTACATCAAATACTTATGCATTAGACCGATGCTTGTGAAGTTGACTTCACCTCAAAATAGAAGTAAAAAAATACCAGAAAAACTTGAGGAAAATCTTCCCTGCTACCTATATTATCTGAATACTCTCAGTAGAATTTCTGTATTTATTTTTTCTTCTGGAATAAAATGCAAGTATCTAAATGCTACAATTGAGTTCATGCACAAAGATACAAGAAAATGAATATTTATGCTCTTCCTGAGGAACTGTTAGAATAGTCAGCTGACTCAGCGCTTTCATTCAGGGGCAGATTTACCTAATGCTCCTGGCCTCCTGCAGTAATAGGGACATATAAAAAGGTAATTCAATGGCTACACCAGTTATATTATCATGAAGAACAGGTTCCATAGAGACTTGAAGTCATTTTCTTAATTATAATTTCTCTCTTTTTTCCTTATATGTGAGTCTTAAATTAAAACTGGTTCGCTTTTTTTAGTTCTTGGCAGGCTTCATGCAGGCATTTAAGTACATAGAAAGAATAAAACAGATGTTAAACCTGTTTCTTACCTAGAATACAAGTAACAAAAACCACATGATTAGGAAAAAATGTCAGTTTTACTTACAAAATGCCTTTTCACAGTATTGTTGGTTTCTATTTTTTTGTATAAAAATGTTACCTGTTACATTAATATCACCTTGATACTTATATATCACATGACCTGGAAAATTATGAAATTTATATTACAAATTAATACTACAAATGTTTCATGTACATTTTATATTTCAGGCTGTATATGTGGCTGTGTACCTGTGGGTTCATATGCAGAAGCCAGCGGAGAACATCAGGTGTTTTCCTTCATTGATTCTCACTGAAGTAATACAAAAACATTTTTCATTGGGCATAAATGGCAGTTTTTTTATCCAGGATATTGGCCACAAAGCTTCTGAGCTCTTTCTGTTGCTTGCCATCATGATCCACATTGTGCTAGAGTTTCAAACTGTAGCTGGCTTTTAGCTGGGTGCTGGGGATTTGTTTTCAGATCCTCATGTTTACAAAGCAGATGGTTGTGCTCAGTGCCCACCACCCAAGTCCTATTATATATTTCTAATAACTTCAGAATTTCCTGACACTAATTGCAAGAAGTTCTAGGTCTTCATTTTCATGCACTTAAACCATCACAATATGTTTTTATGTTTGTTTGCTTTAAATTTTATTTATTTATTATGTATAGAGTAGAGGGTAACAGATATTATTCTAGATGGTTGTGAGCCACCATGACAATGTTTTAAAACATGGAATTTGGTTGACTCAGAACATAAACAGTGTATTGCTTTTAAAGACCATTCAAAAGTTCTATTTCTTGTGTCATTTCTCATGGATCTATGGAGTGGCTTCAGAATGCTAGAACTGCCTCATTCCTAAGCATTTCTGTGTGCAGAAATGAACTTTTGATATTCTATGACTGTATATATTGAAGAGGAAACTTCATTTGGAAAAAAATCACAATTGTCTCATTTATAACTTCCTTCTCACTTTCTTTCAAAAAAGAGCAGAAGAAAAGGCAACTTACAAAGGAATTTCAGACTCAAACCAATGGCAAGGCAGAGCTTAGCCCAGCCCAGCAAAGCTAGGGGATGGTGTTAACTTCCCATTATCATGCCCTGTCTTCCTGCTCAGAAAGTGCTAGCTAATTATAATCACACCCTGCCTTTGAAACTGGAGTCACAGCCAAGATTATTGAGGCAAATCTTAATGGATAGATTTTATGTCTGTGTTCACAGTCTTTCTAAAGAGCAACAGCTTCCTTTGATTCAAAATACCAGTTAAACATTTACTGTCAATAGTAAGATAAGTTTTCATTAATTAAAGGAAATTGTAGTCAGGAGACAAAAAAAGAAGATCATTTTTACAAATGAAAAAAATCAGGATTTTGAAAACATATAAAATTTAGGACCACATTATAGGGCAAATCAAAATTCTAGAAACTGTTCTCTGATCTCTATTTGTATGTTGTAGCACTCATGTACATATGCATACATAAATACATACATATGTACACATAATATATGAATGGAACACAAATAAACTCACTGAGTAAAAGTACTGATTAAATCCTTGGTCTTTGGTTTTCCTTTACAAACTTTGACATCTAGTGGTTTTCCTGCATTCTAAGAACTCAGTAGTAACTCAGTATGTCTAAACTTATTTGTCAAAACGATGCAATGTAACTTAATCACCTACTTTCTTGTGATTAACTGGAAATGTATACTCACTAAACTAAAAACTGAAGATGTTAGTGTGGTCAACTCCTGAATTTCACCAGATCAATTAATGAGCAAATGAAGAAAGTCCATGAAAAATGTATTGCACTTGAGACACTCATGGAGGACATCCCAAGCTGGAACATGTATGTGCATGAAAGATCAATATTTCCTTTCATGGAACTTATTGATGGAATAAAAGGACGAGGGAGGAGAAAATATGAATATAAGGCTGATGACAAGAGAGGGATGAAGAGAAAGATTGAAAATTTAGCTAAGACTACCTGAAGACATATTTTGTGCATACAAATATGGCTTTGCCTATATAAAAGAGTGCTACTTACTATAAGACAGGGTTGATCCATGTTACTTACAGTATAATATGCGGAACAAATTACTTTGAGCTGGTGACTTAAATTGAGCGAGGTGTGGTTATAAAACTGCTTTGCAGACATTTGTCACTATAATATATGTGTTTCTCAATTGTAAAAATAAACAAACAAGCAAAAAACCAGGGCAGGTTATCTATAATGTGTCAATATTTCACATGAGTAGTCATGCTGATTGATACGAGAAGTAAGCATGTCTCATGTGATTTCAATAGAAGACTCTAAACTTGACATGGTTTCATTTAGAATGCCTCTTATGTAAATTTTTCTTCTACTGATCTGACTTTATGCCAGCTAAAAAGTGAATTCTAAGTCCTCCAGAAAGCTACTGAATTCACTAGTAGCATAAGAGACCCTTCCTATGCTCTAGCAATTCTCAACATTTTACACAGCTTCTTAAATTCTTAACTATCATATTCAGATTAGCTTCTAAATAATGATTATGTGAGATTCTGCAACATGTACCATTTTTTTCAGAATAATAGCTTATGACAATATAATTTACATAACTGGTTAACTGAGGGAGAGTATATGAGATTCCAGAAAATTCGGAAATATACTTTCTTTTTCTGGTAAAAGGTCTCTGTCTTATTTTTGTTCCAATTGCTCTACCAAAATACCATGACCAATAATAGTCATAAGTTAAAGTGTTTAATTTGGGGTTCCCAGTTCCAGACAGTTAGAGTTCATGACTGTAATAGCAAGGAGTATAGCAGTAGAGAGGTAGGCATGGCACTGTCACAGTAGTGGGAAGCTCACATCTTGATATACAGCTATAAGTCAAAGATAACTGCCTACGGTGTGAGCTTTTGTAACATCAACATCTACTACCTATGACACTCCCCTAACAAGTCACACTTCCTAATCCTTTTCAAACTGTTCCATCAGCTGGATATCAAGGATTCAGGTATTTGAGCCTATGAAGGCCATTCTCGTTCAAACTACCAGTAGTGTCTAACAATATACATAAAGTGGGCATCTAAAAAAAATCCTGCAAGACTCATCTATGTAATTAGAGGCATAGTGACTCTGGGTAAGAGGATAGAGCTGATTAATTATTGTCTCCAGTCAAGCTGTCTCAAATCTTAGTGAGTAAGAAGTGAAAAAAAAAAAAAAAAAAAAAAAAAAAAACATGTTACTTTCTGAGAGCTATGCAAGGCCTTTCAGCTTTTTTTTTTTTTTTGTTGCAGTTCTTGTAGGGAGGGGGAGCCTGCAGAGGTGTGTAGAGATACTTTTCTGTCAGTGCCTGCAGGGATAAGGATCCAGTCTAGGTCTTCAATAGGCCACCTATTTTCTCAATGAAAATATAATCATTTCTTGATTAAACTATCCATCAGTCTTGTGGGGTTATATTGGCATTTGTGACTTACTTAAGACAGCAAAGAGTTTGTGTCTTAGTAGCTTTCTATTTCTTGTTTCCATTTATTTTTAAAGCTTGACCTGCAGTTAAATACACCCAGTTCTGCACCCCAACAAGCATTAAGTATGAGGAAGAAAGAACAACAATTTAAAATTAGACTTTCTAATTCCTTAGACTCAGAAGGTTGGCTTCATTTGGAGACCAAGTTAATAAACTTACCTCTTCCAGGCCATAGCATGGAACATAGATTTTTGTGGCAATTCTATTGCTTTTTGTTTACTCAAAAAACTATGCATGTTTATATAGTTTTGCCAACAATTTTATTTACTAACTGTATAAATTTGAGTAAAATTGTATCAATAAATCATTTAAATAATAGTGTATAAGACAAAAAAAAATTTGAACTTTCATAAAGATTGATTTAGCTTCACCTACAAAAAACATTCTTGCTCTTAGAAAAGCATGAATTATTCTATGCCTGCAAATTTTGTTAGCTAAATGCCCGACTTAATCTTGCCTTGACTGTGCAGGTCCCAGGGAATTTGGTTGCTCAGATCCTATTCTGCTCAGATTCCAAGAATTTTCAGTAAAGTTTTGATTGATGCTAATCTCCATTTCCTCTGGTCACTGAGTGGCTGAGATTCAGTTTTCTAATTCTCTGAACTCTACATTTTCACATTTTTAGATATTTGTTCTTTTCATGATGATTGAATTCCTCTATTTTACCTTATCGACCATAGTGCTAACTTGTCAGTTCATCAAGATTTAGTACATAGAAGAATTAACTTAATTGAAATATAAGTTTTAGCATTTTCATTTAAGCATTTGTTCAGTAGTTTTTTTCTCCTTGTCTTCATTTCACTCTGATCTTTAGTACAATATATAGAAGTATACTTTAAGGTATATGTGTATATGTGTGTGTACTTATATATATGCAGGTGGATATACATATATGTGTAGATGTATGTGCACATATGCATGGGTTTAGTTCAGAGACTGACATTCTGATCTTCTATCATCTACTTGAGTTTTTGAGAAATTGTCTCTCTCAATGTTCCTAGCACTTTATAATTGTCTATACTAGCTGACCATCAAGTTCTAAAGATCCTGTTATTTACACTTTCTCCATCTCCCTACCAGCATTCCAGTTAAATATGTAAGGGGTATGTGTGTGTGTATGTGTGTGTACTAGGGTTCCAAAATCAGTCCTTCCTCACCCTAACTCTTCTAGTGCTTTTACTTTTGACCTTTACAGTCCTTGAGTGTTCTTTGGACAGGAAAGCCTATGCTCATTCCTCTTTCAAGAGAAAATTCATGTAGCTGTCCTGGATTTTCTCCCTTTCCTGTTGGTAACTAAAGATATCTTTTGAATCTTCTCTTCCTTTACTGAGAGGTCTGTCAATGGCTCTATTTTCAGGAAAGGATTTAGTCATTGAGACTGAATTCTGAGGTGATCAGGAAGGAAGGAGTATTGGTGGTATCTCACTTCCTAAATACCATAGACGAAGTTCCCACATTTCCTTGGCCCCTGGAGCATGATTTCTTGTTTAACACTGGTAGCTGCTGCACTGTCTCCAAGCTTGCTGTGTGAATAGTTTTGACTTCTTCAAATCATTCTACTCCCCAAATAATATCAGCTTCAATATATGGCCTTTCTTTTTTTTAAATATTAGAATGTTCATCTTAAAATGAAGAAAGTGTTGTTTATTCTCATGCTAGTTGGCATTCATAAACAATCAACAACAGCACTCTGGAGCACAGGCAGATAAACTCTGCCTGTCACCATACCCACAGATCTGGCTGAGGGAATTTGCACGGCTACTCACTGCCACCTCGAACTGAGCAAACCAACAACTACAGGGGCCTCTGAAAGACAGACTGAGACCCCGCCCAGAGGTGAGGAGGGGTCACCAGGCCCAAGTGCCTATATCCCAGCCAAATAGGGAAAGCTGAGCTCCCACCGGTTCCGGTTCCGCTTCCGGGACCAAGTGCTGTCTGCAGAGTCCTAGCACACTCTGGAGCACAGGCAGATAAACTTTGCCTGTCACCATACCCACAGCTCCTGCTGAGGGAATTTGCACGGCTACTCACCTCCACATTGAACTGAGCCAACAGACAACTACAGGGGTCCCTGAAGGATAGATTCAGACCCTGCCCAGAGAGGTGACAGGAGGCACACAAGCCCGAGTGCCACAACTGACGAGGAGCCATACAATCATGAACCACTGAAGCCATGGGCAAACGTCAGTGCAAAAAATTACATAATAATACAAAGAACAACATGGTAACTCCAGAAGAGAGTGGCAATCTTAAAAATACAAGACCTGAACTGAGCAATGAAGAGGAAACAGAAGGAAGCAACACCAAAAATTCCTTTTTGATGATCATTGAAGCTCTCAAAGAAGGTATGAAAAAAAGCCTTAAAGAAATAGAAGAAAATACAAACAAATAATTGGAAGAGATGAACAAATCTATGAAAGAAACATGCAAGGAACTAAAAGCTGAAATAAAAGCAGAAATAAAAGCAATAAAAAAGGCACAAAATGAGGCAAACATGGAAATTGAAAACCTGAAGAAAAAAGCTGGAACCACAGATACAAGCATAACAAACTGAGTTCAAGAGATGAAAGATAGAATCTCTGAAGTGGAAGACTCAGTAGCGCAAATAGATATATCAGTCAAAGAAAATAGTAAAACTAAAAAATCCATAACTCAAAATGTTCAGGAAATCTGGGACACCATGAAAAGACCTAACTTGAGAATAAAAGAAATAGAAGAAGAAGAATACCAGCTCAAAGGCACAGATAATGTTTTCAATAAAATCATAGAAGAAAACTTCCCTAACCTGAAGAAGGAAATGCCTATAAAGATACAAGAAGCTTACAGAACACCAAATAGATATGATCCCAAAAAAAGTCAGCGCACCACATTATAATCAAGCCACAAAACATACAGAACAAAGAAAAAATTTTAAGAGCTGCAAAAGAAAAGGGCCAACTCACATATAAAGGCAGATCCATCAGAATAACGCCTGACTATTCAATGGAAATGATGAAAGTTAGAAGGGCTTGGTCAGAAGTTATGCAGAGGCTAAAACAGCATGGCTGCCAAACTAGAATACTATTCCCTGCAAAATTATCAATCACCATAGATGGAGTAAACAAGGTATTTCAGGACAAAGTCAGACTGAAAGAATATCTATTTACCAATCCAGCACTACAGAGAGTATTAGAGGGAAAACTCCAACCTAAAGACCTCAGATACACCCACAAAATCACAAACAACCAATAAGTCCACAGAAGAATACTCTAGAGAAATGAAATACAAACAAGTTGCCACCAAAAATGGCAGGAAATATGAATCAATGGTCACTAATTTCCCTTAATTTCAATGGTCTCAATTCTCCTATAAAACGTCACACACTAACAAGATGGATACAACAACAGAAGCCATCCTTCTGTTGCCTACAAGAAACACACATCAACTGCAAAGATAGACACAGGCTTAGAATAAAGGGGTGGGGAAAAGATATTCCAGTCAAACAGTCCTAAGAAACAAGCAGGGGTTGCAATCCTAATATCTAACAAAGTAGACTATAAGCTAAAAGCAATTAAAAGGGACCAAGATGGTCACTACTTATTCATCACAGGAAAAATTTATCAACAGGAGATTTCAATCTTAAATATTTATGCCCCTAAAACAGGGGCAACTACTTATGGAAAAGAAACACTGCTAAAGCTTGAATCCCACATCAATTCTCACACCCTAATAGTGGGAGACTTGAATACCCCACTTTCAACCCTGGATAGATCAACCAGACAGAGCCTCAACAGAGAAATAAGGAGTCTAAAAGAGGTTATGATGCAAATGGATTTCATAGATATCTACAGAACCTTCCACCCAAAGGCAAAGGAATATATATATTTTTTAGCTCCTCATGGAAATTTCTCCAAAATTGACCACATAATTGGTCATAAAGCAAATATCAACAGATACAAAAAAATGGAAATAATCTCTTGTAACATATCAGACCACCAGAGCTTAAAGTTAGAGTTCAACACCAATACCCAAAGAAAGCCTACCAACTCATGGAAACTAAACATCACTCAGCTGAACCATCTCTGGGTCAAGGAAGAAATTAAGAAAGAAATCAAAGTCTTCATAGAATTCAATGAAAATGAATCTACAACACATCCAAAATTGTGGGACACAATGAAAGCAGTCTTAAGAGGAAAATTCATAGCGCTAGATGCCTATATGAAAAACCTAGAGATCCCACACTAAAGACCTAACAGTGCAGCTGAAAGCCTTAGAACAATTAGAAGCAAACTCACCTAGAAGGAGTAGAGGCCAGGAAATAATCAAACTTAGAGCTGAAATCAATGCAATTGAAACAAAAAGAACAATACAAAGAATCAATGAATCTAAGAGTTGGTTCTTTGAGAAAGTTAACAAGATAGATAAGCCCTTAGCCAAACTAATCAAAAAACAGAGAGAGAGTGTCCATATCAACAAAATCAGAAATGAAAAGGGGGACATAACAAGAGACCCCCAGGAAATACAGAGAATTATCAGATCGTATTTTGAAAATCTGTATTCCACAAAAATGGAAAACCTCGAAGAAATGGACAGCTTTCTGGACAGGTACCATCTACCAAAATTAAATGAAGATCAGATTAATTACCTAAACAGGCCTATAACCCTTAAGGAAATTGAAGCTGTCATTAAAAACCTCCTCAAAAATAAAAGCCTGGGTCTAGATGGTTTCAGTGCCGAATTCCACCAGACATTCAAAGAAGAATTACTACCATTACTCCTCAAACTATTTCACACAGTAGAAACTGAAGGAATATTGACAAATTCCTTTTATGAGGCCACAATCACCCTAATACCCAAGCCAATCAAAGACACAACAAAGAAGGAGAATTACAGACCAATTTCCCTCATGAATATTGATGTGAAAATTCTCAACAAAATTTTGGCAAACCGTATACAACAATGCATAAAAGATATCATCCACCATGACCAAGTAGGCTTCATCCCAGGAATGCAGGGCTGGTTTAACATACAAAAAACTGTAAATGTTATCAATCATATACACAAACTAAAGGAACAAAACCACATGATCATATACTTAGATGCGGAAAAATCCTTTGACAAAATCCAACACTCCTTTATGATTAAAACCCTGGAGAGATCAGGAATACAGGGACAATACCTAAATATAATTAAGGTGATTTACAAGAAGCCGACAGCCAGTATCAAACTTAATGGAGAAAAACTCAAAGCAATCCCACTATAGTCAGGAACTAGACAAGGATGTCCTTTCTCCCCTTATCTATTCAATATAATTCTCAAAGTTTTAGCTAAAGCAATAAGGGAACGAAAAGAGATTACGGGCATACAAATTGGAAAAGAAGAAGTGAAGCTATCTCTATTTGCAGATGATATGATTATATACATATCATCTGTATATAATTCTTCCAAGGAACTGCTAAAGCTGATAAACACATTCAGCAATATAGCAGGATACAACATAAACTCTAAGAAATCAGTAGCCCTTCTATACACTAAAGATAGAAGAGCTGAAAAAGAAATAAGGGAAACATTACCCTTCACATTAGCTGCAAATAGTATTAAATACCTTGGAGTAACTATAACCAAAGAAGTAAGGGAACTATTTGACAAAAATTTTAAATCATTGAAGAAAGAAATTGAAAAGGATATCAGAAAATGGAAAGCTCTCCCATGTTCCTGGATTGGTAGGATCAACATAGTAAAAATGGCAATTCTACCAAAGGCAATCTACAAATTCAATGCACTGCCCATCAAAATCCCAACACAATTCTTTTTGGACCTTGAAAGGACAATACTCAATATCATTTGGAATAACAGGAAAGCCAGGATTGCCAAAACAATTTTACTCAACCAAAGAACTTCAGGAGGTATCACCATCCCTGACTTCAAGCTATACTATAGAGCTACAGTACATATTTTATGCCTGGTACTGGCATAAAAACAGACTTGTGGACCAATGGAATAGAACTGAGGATCCAGACATTAACCCAAAAACCTATGAACACCTGATCTTTGACAAAGCGGCCCAAAACATTCAATGGAAAAAAGATAGTATATTTAACAAATGGTGTTGGCATAGCTGGATGGAAGTGTATAGAAAAATGCAAATAGATTCGAGCCTGTCACCCTGCACAAAACTCAAGTCCAAGCGGATCAAAGACCTCAACTTAAACCCAACTACTTTGAACTCGATAGAAAAGAAAGTGGGAAATAACCTTCTACAAATTGGCACAGGCGACCACTTCCTAAATATAACACCAGTGGCACAGACACTAAGACCAACAATTTATAAGTGGGATCTCCTGAAGCTGGGAAGCTTCTGCAAAGCCAAGGATACTGTCAATAGGACAAAACGCCAGCCTACAGAATGGGAAAAGATTTTCACCAACCTGACAAGTGATAGAGGACGATCTCTATGATATATAAAGAACTCAAGAATCTAGAGCCCAAAACCTTGAATAACCCAATCAAAAAAGGGGGTTCAGATGTAAAAAGGGAATTCTCAGCAGAAGAATTACGAATGTCTGAAAGGCACCTGAAAAAGTGCTCTTCATCTTTAGCCATCAGAGAAATGCAAATCAAAACAACTTTGAGATATCACCTAACACCTGTTAGATTGGCTAAGATAAAAGGCACAGATGACAGCCTATGTTGGAGAGGATGCGGAACAAGGGGAACACTCCTCCATTGTTGGTGGGAGTGTAAGCTTGTTCAGCCACTTTGGAAAGCAATATGGCGGTTTCTCAGAAAACTGAGAATCAATCCCTCCAAGGACCCAGCAATACCACTTCTGAGTGTATACCCTAAAGAGGCACATTCACATACCAAATGTATTAGCTCACATATGTTCATAGCATCATTATTTGTAATAGCAAGAACCTGGAAACAACCTAGATGTCCCTCTACTGAAGAATGGATTAACCAACTGCAGTACATCTACACAATGGAATACTACTCAGCAGTAAGAAAAAATGATATCCTGAAATTTGCAGGCTAATGGATGGATTTGGAGAATATCCTCCTGAGCGAGGTATCACAATCTCAGAAAGATAAGCAGGGGATGTACTCACTCATTAGTGGTCTCTAAACAAAAAAACAAGAAAAAAAGCCAATCATGCCCAACCTGCAAACCACAACCACTGAACAGCGTGGGATCAGTAACACCCTGGACTGACCCTTTGGACCCCACTCCAACTATAGGATCACCTGACTCACTCTTGTGGGAGAATGTACAAAACTGGATTTGTCCAGGAGTGAAGACTGATCCAAACATTATTGGGTCAGTGGGACCATAGGACTGTCTGCTCCCTGCCCAGGGAGTAGATGGGGAGTTTTGGAGAAGAAAAATGACCAGATGTGGTGAGAGGGGGAAGGGACCTTGAATAAGGATATACAGGGATGGAAAAAAAATTCAGAAGGAAAGCTGAACACAAAGTAAATATATGTGTAGCAATCTTATTTGCATTATCACCCTTGATAAGTCATACTTATGATTCTTATCCTCTTTATAGTTATTGTCAACTTCTCAGCATTTTAAATTCATTTTACTGTTTTTTGATAAATACAAAATAAAGAAGAAAAAAAAATTAACACCCACAAACATTTCTTTGCAATGAAACAGAAATATTTTTGAGTTATGTTCTTAAACAAAGTAAATTATTCCTGTAGTCTGTCTCTGTATACACTTACTTGGCATGTATTTATATTCATATTTATAAATATAAAATATTACTTGAATTTGTACTTCCTTTTTAACATATATTCACTTAAATGTATGCCAACTTAGAATGCTTTTTGATATTTAAGAATTCTCAGAAAAGGAAATTAGAAACATATCCAAAAAGCTTTTCAAAAAGATTAGTAGATGCAATGAAGACTATATTATTATCAGTTGGTTCATTTAACATTTCAAAAAAAGATTTTTTATTTGTTTGATTTGTGTCTATAGTCTAGATTTGAGATTAGCTGAGAAAAATCTGATCAAGAATTTTGGAGGAATTCCTAGTTATGCTAGCTACATATTTGATGGTGATAACAAAACTTTAAAGTATCAGTGTTTTATAAAGGCATTACGGGATATTCTATTAAATTTTTCTTTCTTTAGGTTTTTTATTGTCCTGCTTCAGAATTTATAGATTTTATTTCTTCTAGTACAAAAGCTATTTGATGGGCCAATTTTGAAATCTAATTATATTTTCCTTGTGCCAGCAGTATGATCATTATTATGCGTATCACACAGAGCTGGTTCATTATCTGATAAGAACAAATATTCTCAAACTCAACTTTACATAGTTGATTATGCTTATTTATTTTCTTGGTAGAAATCTTCACTTCCTGCAAATGGAAATTCACTCTTTCATTAAGAGAGTTACCATTTATCTCTTTAATCTACCTTGATTATCTTTATCATTGAAACCTTCAGTTCTTATTTGTCTGTTACTTTTATTATTTTAATTACTTGGTACATGGCTTAAAGGGTTCTGACATTTCTGGTAGTTAATATGTCCATTAAAGAAAAGCCACTGACAAATGAACTGAAGTGTAAATAGAATTAAGCCGTAAGAACTCCTGATACATAAAAAATGACATCTTTATTGGGTTCATCACTATTTAAGTGAGAACAAACATCATACTAAAGATACAAAATTTTTCTAGTGTTCACCCATGTACCATGCTATGACAATTTATAGAACACATAAGGGATTTCTATGGTGATTTGTATTATTTAGCCAAAGGAGCAGCAGGATGTAAACTAAGAATGAAGAAGGAGCAGGAAAGGAACAGAAAATGCATGTATACCAGTTTCGAAACAGATTGATTAGATAAGTACATAGCAGTTTTATCTTCCCCTTTGGTAGAGGCTGATGTGCTGACAATCACCTGAAAGGTACAGTTGACTTTTTAGAAGAGACATGTGATAATAAAACCTTGATTAACATCGTGGGCTGCATCTGCTTCCTGCAATCATATGCTCTATATAGAAAAAAGCATTAAAATAATTCTTTTGTATAACATCAGAACATACATTTCTAAAACATATGTAGGTAATGGGTTGGAAAGTAAAAAAGCAAATGACCATGTGAACTTAAAAAAAAAATCTTAGGTTATCAAACTTACAGATCCACATATACATTTGAGTAATAGAACATTTATTAGATTCACTTTTATTTGTATGTATGTGTGTGTGATTGTCTGTCTTTTGTGTATTGTTCTCTGCTTGTACGAGTCTCTGGGTGTATACCAATTGTACCAGAAGTGGGTATTCAATTCCTGAGAATGGTCAAGGACCACTGTGATCCTGACAACATGGGCAATAATATAAACACAATCAATCCTGAAAAAGCAAGTAAACACTCTGCTTCCTGGAATTATGTTTGTTTAATCATCATTTTCTCTTGGTCTATATCTAAGTAGTTTAACTTTAATATGACATTCAGAAAAACATTTGTAAGTTTTTGGTTTTGAAGTTCAGTCTTGATATTGTAGCCAGGCTTGTCTTTGAAGTCACATTGTAGCTCAGGCTTACTGCACAATAGGGAATTCTGCCTCCACTCCTCCAGTGGGCTGGATTAGAGGGAGGTATTACAATACTTCACTATATATTTCTGTACTTTGTGACAATTTTAGTGGAACTCTTAGTGGAAATTATTTTTAATGTTTTAAAAGAACCATGAGGTTTCCTTAGAGTACATTAAAATAAAATATTTTTAAAAATCTACAGTTCAGGTTTTAGATCTGTCAACCAAATCTATAATTTTATTTTAAAAAGACAAGTTTGTAGACATAAGAGAAAGTTATTGAAAAATGTTAGTTGAATAAAATATATATATGTATCTATACCATTTGATGCTATGTAAACCTAACTAAAAAAGGATTATTATATTAAAATACTTTATTTCTCTATTTTATATAAAAGGGAATTGATGTGTTAGCAAGAAATATTTTATTTTGTTAAAATTATTGATTTGATATAAAGGTGCAAACTTTCATCAAACTTATCATTAGTTTTTAAGTTATTTGTCCAAATTTTTCAGTAATCTAATTAGCTCGCATATTTCAATTAAATTTAGTATCTAGTCTTGGTTTTAATTTGGAATCTAGAAGTCTAAGTATTATCTCCTGATAAGCACAGACATTACAATGGTGGGAGAATGTGCCACAAGATAAATATGTTATGGTTTAATTCTTGGATTTAAGAAACATTAAAGGACAGGGGACTGACACCTGACTTTACATCATAGTATATAGTGTGCATCAGTTCCAACCTGTTCAGCACGTAAGTTTGACACCAACAATGACTCTGATAATGAACATAACTATTACATGAAACACTAGTATGCAAAATCAAGCAATATTGGCAGACTAGGGGCAATGCTAAGTCAATTACTCATTGCACAGTAATAATATGAATTATGTGTTCTGTGTTAATGTGCTGATAAACAAGACTGATATGCCTGTTCTAATTTATCAAGAAGTAATGATAGATTTTAGGTGATTAACAAAATTTATAATAGAAGCTGTCAAAGCCAATTGTTGTACTTTATAACAATTTGTTGCCACCAGCCAAAATGAACTTAGTGTGAGTGATGCTTTGATATTTCTTTTTATTTATTTATTTTTTTTTTTGGTGGTTCACAACCATCTCTAGTGGAATCTAATCACCTTTTGTGGCATAAAGTCATACATGCAGAAAGAGCACTCGTATGAATAAAATAAATAAATGAATCGTTAAAGAAAAAGAAGCTGAGGCTTTGTCGTCATTGGACGTTGATCGAGAGACTTGCAGTCTGGTGACGTACAGTCATTTTCTGCCTCCAAAGTAGCAGTTAGAAGAAATCAGTGTTGTGAAAGTGAGATGCAGATGTGCCAGTGACTGCTGAGCAGAGAAACCTGGAAGGGTCCCTGTCACTTCAAGTTCAGTGAAAGGAGATCAAACATCCCTGTAGCAGCATGCTGGGGGTTTGTGTTTTATTCCCCCAAATTCTTCTGCAGATCATGCTAAGTAGCTCCTTCCAAAAGGTATCCACACAGGGCTGTAATAAATACTGAAATCTTAGAATGTATTCAGTTTGTCGAAAATGTTGGATGGATGGCTCTTCATCCACAGTGGCAATGTGGCTTTCTTCTGCAATCAGTCAGCATGCTCTGGGTGAAAAATGAGCTGAACGGGAATCCATTCACTGCCAAGAGTTACGGGCTGCATCCAGAGGTGGCACCTTAGCTGTCCTGAGGCTTTTTGCTATTTTATTTTATGTATTTTATTTATTTTTTATGAATAAGGTCATATTTTTATCCATGTATCCCCTTGTTCATACTTCCTTCCCCGTCCCGCCTTTCCCTGTCACCCACTCTTCTCCCCATTACTTTATTTCCTTCCCAGCAAATGCAAGAGGTCCTAAGGTCCCAAGGTACCAAGGTCCTATAGGTTCCATCTAGAAGTTCTTTATGTCACACTAAGTGTCCTCTTTAAAACGATAATAACCTTTCACTAAATTAATGATCTATTGTTCTCAGTGTCATGTTCTGACAGTGTCTGCAAGCACAGAAGCCAGCTATTTGATTCGGCGTATCTGGCAAAGTCATCTACCATGGAAAATTTTTTGCAAGTAGCAGAGGAGGTGTAGATGAGAATGTGAAATGTTGAATGAAACTGAGACTGAGATTGGCAGTGTGAATACATGGAAGCTACCTCTTGGGTCTTTGGAGATAAGGAGAAGAAAAGACATGTACTGACACCCTTAAATGACAGGCCAGCCACATGGATCCTCCTCATTTACTGAGGATTTAGTGAGTAACAGTTTATCTTCTATGGTACAATGAGTTTTACCATCTCAGCACTCAATTAATTCTACTTACAATTTTACTGTTTCTTTTTAATTAACTAACCAAAAGTCTATAATCTGTCCTCTGCAGGAAGTAAAACAGTAAAATCAAAATCCCAATACAATTTTTTTTACAGATCTTGAAAGAACTACTCAATTTCATTTGGAATAACAGAAAGCCAGGACTGTCAAAACAACTTTGATCAACAAAAGAACCTCAGGAGACATCACCATCCCAGACTTCAAGTTATACTATAGAGCTACAGTAATAAAAACAGCCTGGTACTAGCAAAAAAAAAAAAAAAAAAAAAAAAAAAAAAAAAAAAAAAAAAAAAAAAAAAAAAAAAAAAAAAAAAAAAAAAAAAAAAAAAAAAAAAAAAAAAAAAAAAAAAAAAAAAAAAAAAAAAAAAAAAAAAAAAAAAAAAAAAAAAAAAAAAAAAAAAAAAAAAAAAAAAAAAAAAAAAAAAAAAAAAAAAAAAGAAAGAAAAGAAAAGAAAAGAAAAGAAAAAAGACTTGTGGATCAATAGAATCCTGACATAAACCCAAAAACCTATGAACACATGAACTTTGACAAAGAAGCCCACAATACTCAGTGGAAAAAAAAGATAGTATAGTTAACAAATGGTATTGGTATAGCTGGACGGTAGTGGACAGAAAACTGCAAATAGATCCAAGCCTATCATCACCCTGCACAAAACTCAAATCCAAGTGGATCAAAGATCTCAACATAAACTCAGCTACACTGAACCTGATAGAAAAGGAAGTGGGAAAATACCCTCCAACAAATAGGTACAGGTGACCATTTCCTAAATATAACACCAATAGCAGAGACACTAAGAAAAGGAATCAATATGTGGGACCTCCTGAAACTGAGTAGCTTCTGTAAAGCCAAGAACACTGTCAATAAGACAAAATGACAACCTACAGAATGGGAAAAAATTTTCACCACCCATACACGTGACAGAGGATTGATCTCTAAAATATATAGACAATCCAAGAAACTAGAGCCCAAAACCTTGAATAACTCAATCAAAAAATGGGGCTCAGAACTAAAAAGGAAATTCTCAGCAGAAGAATGAAGAATGGATGAAAGGCACTTGAAAAAGTGCTCAACATCTTTAGTCATCAGAGAAATGCAAATCAAAACAACTTTAAGATACTACCTTACACCTGTCAGACTGGCTATTATAAAAGACACAGATGAAAGCCTATACTGGAGAGATTTTGGAGCAAGGGAAACACTTCTCCATTGTTGGTGGGAGTGTAAACTGGCTCAGCAACTCTTAAATGCAGTATGGCGATTTCTCAGAAAACTGGGAATCAATCTCCCCAAAGATCCTGTAATAACACTACTGGGCATATACCCTAAAGATGCACATTCACACTCCAAAGGTATTAGCTCAACTATGTTCATAGAAACATTATTTGTAATTGCAAGGACCTGGAAACAACCTAGATGCCCCTAAACTGAAGAATGGATTAACAAACTATGGTATATTTACCTAATGGAGTACTACTCAGTATTGAGAAAAAATGATATCCTTAAATTTGCAGGCAAATGGATAGTTTTGGAGAATATCATCTTGAGCGAGGTCTCACAAATTCTGAAAGATAAACGGGGGATGTACTCACTCACTGGTTGATTTTAAGCAAAATATACTAAGCATGTCCAAGCTGCAAACCACAACCACTGAGCAGCTTGGGATCTGAGATACCTTGGACTGGCACCTTGGAGCCCATTCCCTCCATAGAAACACCTGACTCAGTCTTGATGAGGTGGTGGGAAAAGCAGATCTGCCTGGAGTGAATGTTGAACTAAGCCACCTTGCTACTTTGGGACCTTCGTCCATTTCTGGGGAGGAGATAAACTGATGGAGAGAAGAGTGAGTGACTGGGATGGGCAGGAGGGGAAGGGAGCCTGAACAAGGGGATACATGAATAAAAAACATGACTTTTTTATAATAAAAAATAGAAAAAAGGAATAAGAAAACAGAAGTTTTTAACCAAGTTAATTTCAAACAAAAATAAAAATTTATTAATATAAGAAATACAAGAGAAATATAAATTTGCCATTCGAATACCACAGTAGTATCTATTGAAGGTGAAATCTACTAATGAATATTCACTTAAACCCACAGAACATTGAAGAGAAATGCACAATCTGCAATGTGAAAAGATCTCCTTTAAAATAGCTAGTGACAGGAGAACAGCAGATCCTAAGTGGAAGGACAGAAGAGATGCAATCTGATTTTTGATTACGTCTTTTACTTTTGAGATTAATATATTTATTTCATTTCCACCTTCTCTTCTCTTCCCTCCCTCTAAGCCTTCTCATGTACACCACTACTTTGCTTTCTTTCAGATTAATAGCTTTTGTATTTCCAAATATATAAATACAATGTGCTCAAAAAAAATCAAACACTTTCTAGAATTTAATGAAAATGAACCTATAACATACCCAAATGTGTGAAACAAAATGAAAGGTGTGCTGAGGAAAATTCATAGCATTAGATGCCTACATGCAAAACCAAAGAAAATTTTATACAAGAGAATTAAAAGCACAACTGGAAGCTCTAGAAAAATTAGAACCACCTGAAAAATAAGGAGTAAAAGACAGGAAATAATCAAATTCAGGTATTAAATTAATAAAACTGAAACAAGAAAAAAAATACAAAAAATATAAATGAAAGAGTTTGTGTTGTGAGAAAGTTAAAAACATAAATAAACCTTTAGGCAAACCAAGTAAAAGACAATAAGATAGCGTATCTAAATTAAGAGAATCAGAAATAAAAAGGAAGACATAACAACAGACACTCAGGAAATTCAGAGAATCATTAGGTCATACTTTGAAAATCTATACTCCAATAAGTTGGTAAACCTAAGAGAAGCAAACAATTTTCTAGACAGGTACCACTTACAAAATTAAATCTAGACAAGATAAATGACTTGAACAGACCTATAACCCTAAGGATATTGAAATGTTTTTAAAAGTCTCCCAAGGGGAGAAAAACAGCAGATCAAGATGGTTTCAATGCACAATTTTACCAGACATTGAAAGATACTCCTCCAACTTTTCCATATAATAGAAACTGAATGAACATTGTCAAACATTTTTTATGAGACTCTAGTCACCCTGATACCCAAAGCACTCAAAGATGCAATGAAAAAGAGAAAAACTCTCATGAACATTGATGTAAAAATATTCAATAAAATATTGGCAAACTGAATTCAACAACATATCAAAAACAATCATCCACTATGATCAAAATGTTTTCATACAAGAGATGCAGGGATGGTTTATCATACAAAAAAAACTGTCAAGAACAAAAACACATAATCATCTCATTAGATGCTGTAGAAACGTTTGACAAATTTCAACACTCTTTTATGAAAAATGTCCTGAAGAGATCAGAAATACAACAAAAATAACAAAACCTAATAAAGGTAATATACAGCAAGCTGACAGCCAACATCAAAAGAAATGGAAACACAAAACAATTTCACTAAAATCAGGAATAAAACAAGGCTGTCCTCTCTCTCCTTATTTATTCAATATAGTTATCAAAGTTATAGCTAAAGCAATAAGAGAACAAAAGCAGATTAAGGGGATAGTAATTAGAAAGTATTTGAACTATCTTTATTTGCAGATGATATGGTAGTGTACGTAAGTGAGCTACAAAATTCTACCAGGGAACTCCTATAGCTGTTCGCACAGATCAAGGAACAGAGACACTGGGACATCTCATCCTCTGAGTCCCTGAAAATCCTAGGGGACTTAACTTACAATGGCCTGGAACACTGGGGCACAGACACACAGGGTGTGGAGGTCACTTGGCACGTCCTTTTCAAGTGTCTCTCCTTTCTTTGCAGGTATGTGCCCATGGGCCTGTTTGAGCACCTCTCACAGAGGATCAACAAGAGGCCTCCTTACTACCTATGCCTTGACCACCTGAAAACACTCATGTCAAACCAGCAGACCACAGACTGGATTCTGCATCAGTGAGATGCTGCTTAGACTGGTCCCACCTGGCTTTGTCTTTCGATCTAAGCACAAAGCCAATGCCTACAAGTAGCCAAGAGAGACAATAAATTTTATTCTTCTACAAAAAATGCAACCTCAATGAAGCAGACTACAAGATTAATTCAAAAAATGAATAACAACAGAAAAGGAAATCAGGGAAACACCCTCTATAATAGCTGCAAATAGCATTAAATATCTTGTGGTAACTCTAACCAAAAAAAAAAAAAAAAAGTGACAAACCTGTATGACAAGAACTTTCAGTCATCAAAGAAAGAAAATGAAGAAGATATCAGAAATTAGAAAGATCTCCAATGCTCCTTGCAATCTTATCAAAAGCTATCTTCAATGCAATCCCCATCAAAATTCCAACACAATTTTTTACAGACTTTCAAAGAACAATACTCAACTTCATACAGAATAACAAGAAATTTAGCTTTGCCAAAACAATCCAATTTAATAATAGAACTTCAGGAAATATCATTGTTCCCAATTTCAAGCTATACTGCAGAGCTACGCTAATAAAAACAGCCTGGTACTGGCATAAAAACAGACATATGGATCAATGGAATCAAATCAAACTCCCTGACCTTAATTCGCACACTTGATTTTTGACAAGGAGGCCAAAAATATACAATGGAGAAAAGATAGTGTCTTCAACTAATGGTGCTGGAATAACTGGATGGTAGTATGTAGACAAATAAAAATGGATCCACATTTCTCACCCTGCAAAACTCAAATTCAAATGGATCAAAGACATCAACATAAACCCAACTATACTGAACTTGATATAAAAGAAAGTAAGAAATACCCTTGAATGCATTGAAAAGATGGCCACTTCCTAAATGTGATACCAGTAGCGCAGACACTGCTACAATTGTTTTTAAACAACAATTAATAAATGGGATCTTCTAAAATTGAGAAGCTTCTGTAAGACAAAGGGCATGGTCAATAAAACAGACAGCCAACCTAATGGGAAAAGATTATCACCTATCCTACTTCTGAGAGAAGATTGATCTCTAAAATGTATAGAGAACTGAAGAAACTAGAGGCCAAAAATCCAAATAATCCAATTTACAAAATGAGACTCAGAGCTAAAAAGAAATTTCTCAATAGAAAAATTTCAAATTGCAGAAAGATACTTAAAGAATAGCTCAATATTCTTAGCCATCAGAGAAAATAAATCTAAATAATTCTAAGTTGCCATCTTACATCTGTCAGAATGGATAAGACCAAAAACACAGATGACAGCTTATGCTGGAGGGGATGTGGAGCAAGGAAAATATTCTTTCATGTCTGGTGGGAGTGTAAACTTATACAATCATTTTGGAAAATCATATGGAAGTTCCTCAGAAAACTGGAAATCAATCTACTCAATAATCTAGCAATACCACTATTGGGCATATACCCAAAGGATGCACATTTATGCCCCCAAGAACATTAGCACAACCATGTTAATAGCAACATTATTTGTAAAAGCCAGAACCTGGAAACAACCTAGATGTCCCTCAACTGAAGAATGGAGTAAAAATATTGGGGTATATTTACACAATGGATTACCAATCAGCAGTAAAAATTAAAAAATGACATCTTAAAATTTGTAAGTAGATGAATAAATTTGTATAGATATCATCATTTGTATAGATATCAGAATATCATCCCTAGTGAGGTAACACAGGCCCAGAAATATAGATATAGTATGTACTCTTAAGAAGGTTTTAGACATAAAGCAAAGAATATCCAGGCTGTAAACCAATACTCCTAAAGAGCTTGGTAACCAGAGAAACTTATGAGAGACATCAGGGATTCTCCTGGGAAGGGGAAAGACAGAAGATCTGTGTAAATTGGGATTATAATGAGAAGGACAAAAAGGGAAGTAGGATCAAAACATGAGAGAAGGAGATGGTTGAAAAAGAGAAGCACAGAGAGGTAGAACAAAGAAATATATATCTTGATAGAGGGAGCCATTGTGAGGTTAGAAAGATACCTGGTGCTAAAGAAACCTCCAAGACCCCACAAGATGTTCTTGACTAGGACACCAAGCAATAGAAGAGAAGGTGCCTAATTAGGACTTCCCCTATAATCAAATGAATGGCCACCCTAATTGCCATAATAGAACCTTCATTCAGCAATGGATAGAGGCAGAAGCAGAGATCCATAACTAAGGACCAAGTCAAACTCCAGGTCCAGCTGGGGAGAGAGAGAGGAGAGTGTATATGAGCAAAGGTATCAGGATCATCAGAAGGAGACACACAGAGACTTCTGACCTTAAGTGTGCACTCACTGACTATGAAATAATAGCTGAGAAACATCCGTGATAATGATCTAAACCCTCTTAAGGTAGATGACAATCAAATGGTGTGGGCAGTTTGTGGAGCCTCTCACTTTCTGAACAGACTTTAGTCCTGGAGCATGAACTGTCTTCTCAGAGCCCATTCCCTACAGAAGAAAGCCTTATTCATCCCTGATACTGGGAGGGGGGGTAAGGACTTGATACTACCTCAACTGGATATACCAGACTGCATTTACTCACCTTGGGAGTCCTTTCTCTCTTTGGGAAATAAATGGGGTTGGGTGGGGGGAGCCAGAGGGAGGAGACGGAGAAGGGTAGGGAGGAGGACCAGTAATGGGTATGGGAAAAAAATGTTTTAAAGGAAAAAAAAGCATAAAAGTATTGCATAGTAAAATAAAGAATTAAGAATGTAAAAATTAAACTATTTTTATAAAAATATCTAGAAAGTTGAAGTGGGATTATGTCCTCCCACAGTATCAAGGCTGAACAAAGTGTTCCTCTGTAGGGAATAGGATCGAAAAAGCAAATTCATGCACCAGGAATAAACTCTGGTACCACTGTCAGAAAGACTAGTTCAGTCTCATATAGGTTCCTCATCTGTCAGTCCAGACTCAGTGAGCTCCCAATAGCTTGGGACAGCCATCTCTGTGAGTTTCTTCATCATGAACTGTATCTCTTTGCTCATGTATCTCTTTTCCCTCTTTTCAAGTAGACTGGAAGCTCGACCAAGTGCTTAGCTATGGATCTCTGTTTTTGCTTCCATCAGTTGCAGGATGAAGGTTCTATAATAACAATTAGGGAGGTCAACAGTTTGATTATAGAGGAAGGTTAGTTTAGGCATCCTCTCCTCTATTGCTTGAAGTCTTAGCTGGATTTATCTTTCTGGTTTCTTGGGCATTTTCCTAGCACCAGGTTTCTCTCTACCTCCACAATGGCTCCATCAAAATATCTATTGCTTTGTTCTTACTCTCTGTCTCTTCTGCAACTCAACCATCTCATTTATTTATGTTCTTTTCCCACTTTTCCTTACTCTCTCCTCCCACTATGGTATCAACTTACTCAGGAGATCTTATTTATTTTTCCTTCCCAGGAGTGTTACATGGTTTCCCTCTTAAGTTGCTTTTTGTTACTTAGCTGCTTAGGGGTTGTAGATTGCTATTGTAAAAAGTATTTTTTGACAATTAACTACATATAAGATTAATATTTATTAAGGGGTTATATAAATACTCACTGATACAAAATTAAACCTTAAAGAAATTTTTGGAGAATTGAACAACCTCACAAAGTGATGGTGCCAATTCTCTCCCCAAGATGGCAGAAACAAACAAAAAGGGCAGGCAGCCTGCCACCAGGTCCTCAATGGGGGCTGGCCATGCTCCATCCAGAATCCTGAGACCCCCAAAGCTATGCCTCTAGGTCTCCCTCAATATCATCTGAATCTCACCTCAGATTGTAGCCCTGTAAAATTTAGTTTTATGTCTACAGTCCACTTATGAGTGAATACATACCATATTTGTACTCTGTGTCTGTGTTAATTCATTTAGGTTGATTTTTCTCTAGTTCTATACATTTGCTTTCAAATTTCAGAAGACAATTTTTTATTAAACTATTGAATAGTACTCCATTTTGCAAATGTAGATTTTTAAAATCCATTTTAAAGGTCATCTAGGTCGTATCCAGGTTCTCGCTGTTACAAATAATGCTGCTATAAGCACAGTTGAGCAAATGTCCTTATGGTAAGAAATGTGTATCCTTTGTTTATATGTCCATGAGTGGTATTGCTAGATTATTAGATAGACTTATTCCCAGATTTATGATAAACCACCATACCATAACAGAAAGATACCTGCAAAAATTTATTAGTGATATTAATAAATTGACAGTAATTAATAGTTGCATAATTGGACTTAAGACTTACCCAATACATAGGAAAGCATATTTGGTACCAGAAACCTAGTTATGTATTCACTACCAGTTAAGTTATGAATTTTAAAAGGTGATCCAACTACTATAATTTTAACAAATTAGACTAATTACTAACTTCATTACCTATTCTTATACTCAGAGATAAATGTAGCACACCCTTCATCAAAGAAGCTTCTTTTCCCAATACACATAAACTATTATAGAAAGCCAGAACTGTTCAAAAGGCAGAGAGAAACTGATTGTGGAGTAGCCAGACAAAATGTATATATCTATAATATAACTTCTATACTTCAGGCTTGAGAACATGGTGAAAGAAGAAGCAGAAAAATTGTAATAACCTAAAGACCAGGAAGTTTGGTCAAAGATTGTGTCTCCTATAAATGACAAGGAAGCCATACTCATGATACTTCAACTATTTGTCTACTTAAATAAGACCTGAACAATGACAACATCAATAGACATGCTTACGTGGAAAAAAAGGACATCTTAGTTTCAAATGTCATGCCAGTCCCGTTAGGACTCTCTGTCTCATGCATATGGCTTAGAATATAACTGTAAATTCCAAATAATATTTTACTGAGCTGCCTTGGTCCTGGTGCCTTATCACAGCAATAGAAAAGAAATTGAAACACTTGTCATGCTAGTTACTGTTACATGTTCTAAGCATTACAGAACTATTGTTTTCTTCACTTGGCAGCTTCTATACCTAGAACACTTTCTGATACTAAAGAGCTAGTTCTCTGGGAGGAGAATTTTCAGCTGGAGTCCTCTAATTACTGTGTATGAAATATACCATATCTTCAACAATAAAGACTTGCCTTCAACATATGAGAGACAGCCATAAATTATCCTAATATTAAGTATAATTTGTTTTATTTTACTTCCTTAGCCTTTATGTCCAAAATTGAATTTCGAGGACAACAAATTTCTGAGACATGTTGCACCCAATCCACATACTGAGTAAGCTCATTTATTTGAGACCCCATTTCATCTTGACTTCATATCTTAAACAGATTCAGCTCAGGTAAATTAACAACAAATATTGAAACCTGGAGAGATGCCAGTAAAGCTCATTCAGAGAACTCAAATTTAGTTTCCAACACCCATTTCAGGCTCTTAGGAACTGCTTGTAGCACAAGCTTTGAAGGTATGATGCCTCCAGCATTTATGGCACTCAAACTAATAGGCAAATACCCTCATACAGATACATAAATACACATAAATTAAATACAAAATTAAAAAGACGTTAAAGTAACTGTGCTGATGTCACTGGTACTAATATTTACTTTCAGTAGCACAGTGTTTAGGATATTAGACTTTACATATTTAAAAATAAAAAGGAAAGACAATTAAAATTGTTTCCAAAGGTAACAAAGCCAGGCATGGTGTTGTATCCTCAGGATCAAAGGATCCTGACACTCATAAGGCAGACATGGGCAGATTGCTGTGAGACTGAGCCCAGTCTGGTATCCATTGTGAGAATCAGGTAACAGAATATTACCATGGGCCAGTACTCAAGCTGCAAGTATTTGCCGAAAGTGTCCACTTCCATGTGCTTTCTTTTCTTGGAGGTATAAATGTCTTTGAAACATTCTACCACCCAGCTTGAAAAAATTTGTAGATATTTTTATGAAGTACTTGCTTTTCAAAATGTCTTTTACTTTTAAAGAAAACCATTCCTTTAAATCTATGAGATCCATATTATTATGTTTCACCCCAATTATTTTCTAGCTCAGAAGTTCCTTGTGTATTCAATATGAACAAAAATGATCTAAGTATTGTGAGGAGTCCTTAAAAATTCAATTAACTTTCTTTAATGTATTTTATGTATTTATGGTATCAAAAAGCCACATTACTGCAGATTAGTTTTGATGATAAAATTCCTCTCAGCCGTTATTTCTAGAACATAAAGAAGTCAATTTCAATTCATTTTTGCATGTTGCAATAAATTGCTGTGCTTAGATTTTAAAAGTAATATATGATATGTAAATACATAAGCAAACACAGGTATAAGAAATAGCTAAAGACTTATTTCTAAATGTTATGTGTTTATATAACAGTTTCTTTCCATTACACAGAATGCTATTGAGCATAGAAATATTTTATAAATTTGATTCAAAGCACTTATAGTATAATTGAGACAACAGAAATGAAAGAAGTCATATCACTCCCATCATAGCTTAGTGTGCCTTCTCCAGGCCCATCAACAGTGAAAACTTTGGCATCTATGATTATTTAATCTCATTTGCTATACTGCTTTTAAAAAAAAAGCTAAATTACTTTTGAGGACCTTAAGAAAATTTGGAGAAACCAGATATATACCACAATGTTTTAATTCACCAACAGAAGTATTTAACATATGGAAAAGGTCATTTCCTAGATTTCTAGAAATGCGTATGTTAATTTTTCTGGGTCCTGAATAATACCAACTTTACCACTTGTTTAGAAAGAATGTGCTCTAAGACAATCAGAAAATAAAAAATATTTTTGATCTGCCTAATTCAGGTTGGTTTTGGTTGAAACAAAAGAGTGTGGCTGAAGAAGCATCTTAGGGAGCTGACTTTTTGTCACTCTACTATGTTTGAAATGTGCAGATCTTTCTACCACCCATTGAACTCTAATCTACAAGACCTACTCTGTGACTCAAACCCCCTGAATCCAGCATCCTCCCTCCTGTCCAACCACCCCACAACTTTAGCAGCCCCTAGAAGCACAAGCACCACTTGCACCAATTGGAAGAAAAACAGCCTCCCTAGGAACAGCCTTCAACAACATAGCAGACCCAAATGACACCCACACTAGTTGAAATAACAGGCACAGGCAAAACTAAACCAGTTAGAAAAACAAACTCGATAGGCACAAATACAACCTACATCGGTTGAAAGAATAGACTCCATAAACACAAGTAAAGTTCAAAGATGCCAGAAGAATTGGACAACACACTTAATCTAGCAACATTGAGATCGTGGGACCTTGGGACTATCTCTCCATGGTGGGGAAGAGGAGATATGGAGAAGAGAGAATGACCTGACATGGTGAGAGGGGGAAGGGACCTTGAATAAGGATATACAAGAAAAAAAAAAACGTGACTTCTTTATTCATAATAAGAAAAAAAAGGAACTTAACCCCATTAATCTTTAATCTTTAGCTGAAACAAGCCTATTCAACCTGACAATCAGTCAGTCACCAGAACCCTTGGCCATTAAGACCAAATTACAATAAATGAAAATAAACAAACAAAATACTCATCCAACAAAGATGTCATAACAAAGGGATCACAACAACCAATACCTGTACTTATAATCAAGCCCCATTGGGTAAATGGCAGTGTAAGAATACATTCAACAAGATAAAGAGCAGTATGGTACCACCAGAAGCTATTGATTTTACAACAGCAAAATATCCCAAATGAAGAAAAAGCAGGAAAAAAATGACCTTAAAAATGGCTTGATAAACTTAGCAATGATGGAACATGCCTTTAATTTCAGCACTAAGGAGGCAGAGGCATGCAGGTATTTGTTAGTTTAAAGCCAGCCTAATCCACACTGTGAGTTTCAGGATAGCCAGGGCTGTTACACAGAGAAAACCTGTCTCAAAATATCCAACTAAACAAAAAGGAACTTTATGAAGATTATAGGTGCCCTTAAAGAAGAAATAAAATAATTCCTTAAAGAATTTGAAAAAAGAATAAGACAAACAAAAAGTTGGAGGAAATCAATAATCCCTTTTCAAAAAGCCAAGAAAAAAAAAAAAAAAAAAAAAAAAAAAAAAAAAAAAAAAAAAAAAAAAAAAAAAAAAAAAAAAAAAAAAAAAAAAAAAAAAAAAAAAAAAAAAAAAAAAAAAAAAAAAAAAAAAAAAAAAACAATCAAATAGGCAAGAGAAACAGTTCAAGAGGTAAAAATTAAAAGAAAATCAAAAAGAAATCTAGAAATAAAAAATATACAAATAAATGAACAAAACTACAGATACAAGCATAACCAAAAGAATATAAGAGATGAAGGAGAGAATCTCAGGCACTAAAGAGAGAGAAAATGGATTCATGGGTCAAAGAAAATGATAAACCATCCATTTCTTAACACAAAACATCTAGGGAATCAGGGACACCATGAAAATACCAAACCTAATAATAATAAAGATAGAAAATGGAGAAGAATTCCAGTTCAAAGGCACAGAAAATACATCCAACAAAGTTATATAAGAAAATGTTTCCAACCTAAAGAATGCAAGAAGCTTACAGAACACCAAATATTAGACCAAAATAAAAAGACCATTGCCACATAATCATCAAACACTAAACATATAATATAAAGGAAGAATATTAAAATCTGTAAAGGAGAAAGGCCAAGTAACATATAAAGACAGACTTATCTGAATTACACCTGATTCTCAGTGAAGACTCTAAAACCAAAAGGCTCTGAATAGCTGTTTCACAGATACTAAGAGACCATATATGCCAATCCAGACTACTAAATCCAGCAAAACTCCCAATCAGCATGAAAAAAAAAACCTAAGATATTCCATAAAAATACCAAATATAGACAATACTATCCACAAATACAGCTCTTTAGAAAGTACTAAAAGAAAAACCTCAACCCTCAAGGAAGTTAGCTGTATGCACAAAAACACAGAAAATAGATCATCTTACACTAGCAAATTTTAAAGAAGCGAAACACATAAACACACACACACACACAAACTACCACTGCAAACCCCCACAAAAAACTTCAACACTAATTCACAGTCACTTATCATTAGTATTTCTTAACATTAATGGGTCCAATTTTTCTCAAAATGATACAGGCTAAGAGAATGTATATGAAAACAGAATCCTGCTGCATACAAGAAATACATTTATTCAACCTCAGAATAAAGGGTTGAGAAAAGTTTTCTAATCCAGTAAAGTTAAGAATAAAGCTGGTGAAAATGATAAAAGAGCTGGAAAAAAAAACAGGGAAATGTCACTCTTTAGAATAGCTGCAAATAATATTAAGTATTTCAGGCTAACTCTAATCAAAGAAGTGAAAGAACTTTTAGATAAGAACTTTTAGTCAGTGAATAGAGAAATTGAAAAAGATACTAGAAAATGTAAAGATCCCCCATTCCCTTGGATAGGTAGGATAAACATAGTAAAAATGTCAATCTTACCAAAAGCAATCTAAAGATTCAATGCAATCCCCATCAAAATCCCAACACATTTCTTCATAGACCTTGAAAAAACAATACTCAACTACAAGACTTATCTCTAGTGCATGAACTGGCTTTTTGTGCCCATTCCCTATAGAGGGATATCTTGCTCAACCTTAATGTGGTGGATAGGTTTAGTCCTGCCTCAACTTGATATGTAAACTCTATGGACTCCCTGTGGGAGACCTTACCCTCTCTGACAAGTGAATGATAGGTAGGGTGGGAAGAAGCTGGGGGCTAGTAGGAGGAGGGGAGGGAAAAGAAACAGTGGTTGGTATGTAAAATTAAAACAACAACAACAACAACAACAACAAAACAAAAAACAAAAAAACAGATCCCTGCCAAGGAAAATTGTGTTCCAGTAGGGTTCTGGTTCCAGCACCAGGTGCTGTCTGTGGAGTGTGTCCCCACACACTCTGTAGCAGACATAGATAAACTCTGACTGTCAGGGTCCTCCCAGCAGCAGCTGAAGGAATTTGCACAGTCACCTGCCTCCAACTGAGCAAACAGAGAAGGACTGAGGACTCTGAAAGACAGACTCAGACTCCACTCAAAGGTGAGGTGGGTTGAGAAGGCCCCAGCGGCTGAATCCCTACCAGGGAAAATTATGTTCCGATCGGTTCCGGTTCCGGGACCAGGTGCTGTCTGTGGAGCGTATCCACACACACTTTGTAACAGACAGAGATAAACTTTGGCTGTCAGGGTCCCCCCAGCTGCTGCTAAAGGAACTTGCTCGGCCACTCTGACTACAACTGCTCAAACAGAGAAAGACTGAAGACTTGAAATTCAGTCCCCTGCCCAGAGCAGAGGTAGAGACAGAGTAGACCTTTTGCTCTGAGGTGGCAGGAGACACACAAGCCCACGTGACACAACTGACCAGGAGCCACCTAATCATGAACCACTGAGGCCAAGGGCAGACACCAGTGCAAAAATTTACATAATAATATAAAGAACAACAAGGTAACTCCAGAAGAAAGTGGCGATTCTACAACTACAAGATCTGAACTGAGCAATAAAGAGGAAACAGAAGGAAGCAACACCAAAAACTTCCCTAACCTGAAGAAGGAAATGCCTATAAAGATACAAGAAGCTTACAGAACACCAAATAGATATGACCACCCAAAAAAGTCAGCACACCACATTATAATCAAGCTATAAAACATACAGAACAAAGAAAAAATTTTAAGAGCTGCTAAAGGAGAGGGCTAAGTTACATATAAAGGCAGACCCATCAGAATAACACCTGACTATTCAATGGAAATGATGAAAGCTAGAAGGGCTTGGTCAGAAGTTATAGAGACACTAAAAAAGCATGGCTGTCAAACTAGAATAATATGCCCTGCAAAATTATCAATTGCCATACATGGAGTAACAAGATATTTCATGACAAAGTCAGACTGAAACAATATCTATCTACCAGTCCAGTACTACAGAGAGTATTAGAGGGAAAACTCCAACCTAAGGACCCCAGATACACCCATGATACCACAATCAATAATTCCACAGAAGAATACCCTAGAGAAAGGAAATACAAACAAGTTACCACCAAAAATGACAGGAAATATCAATCAATGGTCACTAATTTCCCTTAAAATCAATGAACTCAACTTCACTATAAAACGTCACACACTAACAAGATGGATAAAAGAACAGAAGCCATCCTTCTGTTGCCTACAAGAAACACACCTCAACCACGAAGAAGGCACAGGTTTAGAGTAAAGGGTTGAGAAAAGATTTTCCAGGCAAATAGTCCTAAGAAACAATCAGGAGGTTGCAATCCTAATATCTAACAAAGTAGACTTTAAGCTAAAAGCAATTAAAAGGGACCAACATGGTCATTACTTATTCATCACAGGAAAAATTGGTCAAGAGGAGATTTCAACCCTGAATATTTATGCCACTCATATAAGGGTACCTACCTATGTAAAAGAAACACTGCTAAAGCTTGAATTCCACATCAGTTCTTACATTCTAATATTGGGAGATTTCAATACTCCACTTTCAACCCTGGATAGGTCAACCAGACAGAGACTCAATAGAGAAAAAAAGAGTCTAAAAGAGGTTATGATGCAAATGGATTTAATAGATATGAACAGAAGCTTCCACCCAATGCAAAGGAATAAACATATTTCTCAGCTCCTCATGGAACTTTCTCCAAAATTGATCACATAATTGGTCATAAAGCAAATAGCCACAGATACAAAAAAAAAAATGGAAATAATCCCTTGTAACATATCGGACCACCAGGACCTAAAGTTAGACTTCAACAACATCAAAAATCAAAGAATGTCTACCAATTCATGGGTACTAAACATCACTCAGCTGAACCATCTTTGTGTCAAGGAAGAAATTAAGAAAGAAATCAAAGTCTTCCTAGAATTTAATGAAAATGAATCCACAGCATATCCAAACAAGATATGGTAGGACACAATGAAAGCAGTCTTAAGAGGAAAATTCATACCGCTAGATGCCTACATGAAAAAACTAGAGAAATCCCACACTAGAGACCTAACAGCTCAGCTGGAAGGCTTACAACAATTAGAAGCATACTCACATAGAAGGAATAGATGGCAGTAAATAATCAATATTTCCTGTTGAAATCAATACAATTGAAACAAAAATAACAATACAAAGAATCAGTGAATCTAAGTTGGTTCTTTGAGAAAGTTAACAAGATAGATAAGCCTTTAGCCAAACTAATCAAAAAACAGAGAGAGAAGGTTCAAATAAACAAAATCAGAAATGAAAAGGGGGACATAACAACGGACCCCCAGGAAATCCAGAGAACTATCACATCATACTTTGAAAATCTGTATTCCACAAACATGGAAAATCTAGAAGAAAAGGACAGCTTTCTAGAAAGGTATCACCTAACAAAATTAAATGAAGATCAGATTAATTACCAAAACAGGGCTATAACCCTTAAAGAAATTGAAGCTGTCATTAAAAGCCTCTCCAAAAATAAAAGCCCTGGACCAGATGGTTTCAGTGTCGAATTCTACCAGGCATTCAAAGAAGAATTACTACCATTACTCCTCAAACTATTTCACACAGTAGAAACTGAAGGAATATTGCCAAATTCCTTTTATGAGGCCACAATCACCCTAATACCCAAACCATTCAAAGACACAACAAAGAAGGAAAATTACAGACTAATTTCCCTCATGAATATTGATGCGAAAATTCTCAACAAAACTTTGGCAAACCATATACAACAAAATATAAAAAAATATCATCCACCATGACCAAGTAGGCTTCATCCCAGAAATGCACTGCTGGTTTAACATATGAAAAATTGTAAATGTTATTCATCATATAAACAAAGTACAGGAACAAAACCCCATGACCATATCCTTAGATGCTGAAAAAGCCCTTGATAAAATCCAACACTCATTTATGATTAAAGCCCTGGAGAGATCAGAAATACAGGGAGAATACCTAAATATAATAAAGGCGATTTACATGAAGCCAACAGGCAGTATCAAACTTAATGGAGAAAAACTCAAAGCAATCCCACTAAAGTCAGGAAATAGACAAAGATGTCCTTTCTCCCCTTATCTATTCCATATAGTTCTTGAAGTTTTAGCTAATGCAATAAGGGAACAAAAAGAGATTAAGGGGATACAAATTGGAAAAGAAGAAGTGAAGCTCTATCTATTTGCAGATGATATGCTTGTATCCATAAGTGACCCACAAAATTCTTCCAAGGAACTGCTACAGCTGATAATCACCTTCAGCAATGTAACAGGATACAAGATTAACTCAAAGAAATCAGTAGCCCTTCTATACACTAAAGATAGAAGGGCTGAAAAAGAAATAAGGGAAACGTTACCCTTCATAATAGCTGCAAATAGTATTAAATACCTTGGAGCAACTATAACCAAAGAAGTAACAGACCTATTTGACAAAAATTTTAAATCACTGAAGTAAGAAATTGAAGAGGATATCAGAAAATGGAAAGTTCTCCCATGTTCCTGGATTGGTAGGATCAACATAGTAAAAATGGCAATTCTACCAAAGGCAATCTACAGATTCAATGCACTGCCTAGCAAAATCCCAACACAATATTTTTTGGACCTTGAAAGAACAATATTCAATTTCATTTGGAATAACAGGAAAGCTAGGATTGCCAAAACAATTTTACTCAACAAGAGAACCTCAGGAAATATCACCATCCCTGACTTCAAGTTATACTATAGAGTTACGGTAATAAAAACAGCCTGGTAAAGGCATAAAAACAGACTTGTGGATCAATGGAATACAATTGAGGATCCAGACATTAACCCAAAAACCTATGAACACCTGATCTTTGACAAAGAGGCCCAAAATATTCAATGGAAAAAAGATAGTATATTTAACAAATGGTGTTGGCATAGCTGAATGAAAGTGTGTAGAAAAATGCAAATAGATCTGAGTCTGTCACCCTGCACAAAACTCAAATCAAAGTGGATCGGAGAACATAAACCCAGCCACTTTAAACTTGATAGAAAGAAAGTGGGAAATACACTTCTATGAATTGGCACAGGCTACTACTTCCTAAAAATAACACCAGTGGCACAGACACTAAGACCAATAATCAATAAATGGGATCTCCTGAAGCTAAGAAGCTTCTGTCGGACACTGTCAATAGTACAAAACAACAGCCTACAGAATGGGAAATGATTTTCACCAACCCTACAAGTGATAGAGGACTGATCTCTAAGATATATAAAGAACTCAAGAATCTAGAGCCCAAAACCTTGAATAACCCAATCAAAAAATGGTGTTCAGATCTAAAAAGGGAATTCTCAGCAGAGGAATTACAAATGACTGAAAGGCACCTGAAAAAGTACTCATCATCTTTAGCCATCAGAGAAATGCAAATCAAAACAACTTTGAGATACCACCTGAAACCTGTTAGATTGGCTAAGATAAAAGACACAGAGGACAGCCTATGGTGGAGAGGATGTGGAGCAAGGGGAACTTTTCTCCATTGTTGGTGGGAGTGTAAGCTTGTTCAGCCACTTTGGAATGCAGTATGGTGACTTCTCAGAAAACTGAGAATCAATCTCCCCAAGGACCCAGCAATACCACTTCTGGGTGTATACCCTAAAGATGCGCAGTCACACTCCAAAGGCATTAGCTCAACTATGTTCATAGCTGCCTTATTTGTAATAGCAAGAAACTGGAAACAACCTAGATGTCCCTTAACTGAAGAATGCATTAACAAACTGTGGTACATCTACACAATGGAGTAGTACTCAGCAGTAAGAAAAAATGATATCCTTAATTTTGCAGGCAAGTGAATGGGCTTGGAGAATATCCTCCTGAGCTAGGTATCACAAACTCAGAAAGATAAGCATGGGATGTACTTACTCATTAGTGGACTCTAAACAAACAAACATAGAAGAAAAAAGCAAAGCCTGCCCAAGCTGCAAACCACAACCACTGAATAGCTTGGGATCAGAAACACCCTGGACTGACTCCTTGGATCCCACTCCCCCTAGAGGAACACCTGACTCACTCTTGAGGGAAGGGGAAGAAAACTGGATCTGCCAGGATTGGAGACTGAACTAAGCAATATTGGTTCAGTGGAACCATGGGACTGCCTGCTGCCTACCCAGGGATTGGATAGGAAGCTGTGGAGAAGGAAGAATGACCTGATGTGTTGGGAGGGGGAAGGGACCTTGTATAAGCATATACAAGGATAGAAAGTGTGATTTCTTTGTTAATAATAATAATAATAATAATAATAATAAAATGAGATTGAGCACAGAAAAAAGAATACAGACACACACACACACTTGATCTACTACTTTGAAATCTTTCTACCCTCCTTGACACATTTCCTTTTCTCTTCTGATTCATTTTTATTGCTTCATTTATTTTTTTCTCTCTTGCTCTTTTTTTCTTAGTTAATTTATAAATACCTTCTTAGTTGGAGAGCTGAAATGGCTTCAGATACAAAGTTATGAAACACCACAATAATTATATGCTTATTATTATGTATCAGTTAAGAGTAAGAGCTATGTTATAGGAATTTTCCAAGTTACTTTATATTCTAAAATAATGTAGTGAAGGAGTGTTATTTGGAAAATTAAATAATGCAGAATAAAAATGTTGGGCTCAAAAAAAAACCAATGAATTAAAAAAATACAAAAAAAAAATACACAATAAGGATTGCCAAAACAATGCTGTTAAATAACAGAACTCTGGGAGGCATCACCAATTCTGACTTCATGAAAACAGAGAATCAGTAATGAAAACAAACTGGCATAAAAAAAGTCTTGTGGATCAATGGAATTGAATAGAAGACCCCAACTTTATTCTAAATACCTATAAACATGATTTTTTTTGACAGAGGCCAAAACTGTACAATGAAAAATAGATAGTATCATCAACAAATAGGACTGGGATACCTAGATGGTGGTTTGCAAAAAAAAAAAAAAAAATGCAAATAAATCTATATCTATCACCCTGCACAAAGCTCAAGTTGAAGTAGATCAAAGACTCAACATAAACCCAATTACAATGAGCCTGATAGAAAAGAAAGTGAAAAATAGCCTTGAACACTTTGGTACAAGAGACCATTTCTTATATATACTACCAGTAGCACAGACACTGAAAGCAACAATTAGTAAATGAGACTTGCTGAAATTGAGAAGTTTCTGTAAGGCAAAGAAAATGGCCAATAAGGCAAAACAATAGTGTACAGGTTGGGAAAAGATCTTTACCAACCCTACATCTTACAGAGGACTGGTCTCTAAAATACAGAAAGAACTCCAGAAACTAGAGGTCAAAAAACATAATCTAATTAAACAATGAAGTACAGAGCTAAAGAGGGATTTCTCAACAGAAGAACTTGTAAATGATGAAAACTGAAAAAGTTACTCAACATTCATGAGGGAAATTGGTCTGTAATTCTCTTTCTTTGTTGCATCTTTGAGTGGCTTGGGCATTAGGGTTATTGTGGCTTCCTAAAAAGAGTTTGGCAATATTCCTTTGGTTGGTACTCTATGAAACAGGTTGAGGGGTATGGGTGTTAGATCTTCATTGAATATCTGATAGAATTTTGCAGTGAAAGCATCTGGACCTGGGCTTTATTACTTGGGAGGATTTAAATGACAGCTTCAATTTCCTTTGCAGTTATAGGTATTTTTAGGTATTTAATCTGATTTTCAGTTAAATTTGAGAAAGCTGTCCATTTCTTCTAGGTTTTCCACAAAAAAATTCCCAACAAAATACTGGCAAATTATATACAGCAACATATAATGCCTGCCCAGGGAGGGGATGGGGAGTTGTGGAGAGGAAAGAATGACCTGATGTGGCTGGAGGGGGAAGAGACCTTGAATAGGGATATACAGGGATGGAAGGTGTGACTTCTTTGTTCATAATGATAATAATAAAAAAGAAAAAAGAAAAAATATCATTCACCACGAACAAGCAGGCTTCATTCCAGAAATGCAGGGATGGTTCAACATATGGAAAATTGTAGATGTAATCCATCATATAAACAAATTGAAGGAAAAATCACAAGATTATATCCTGAAATATATGCTGAAAATGCTTTTGACAAAATCCAACAATCTTTTATGATAAAAGTCCTGGAGAGATCAGAATACAGGCAAAATGTCAAATATAATAAGGGCAATTTACAAGAACCCAACAGCCAATATCAAACTAAATACTCAAAGCAATCCCACTAAAATCAGGAACTAGATATAGATGTCCTCTCTCCCCTTATCTATTCAATATAGTTCTAAGAGTTTTAGCTAAATCAATGAGGACACAGGAGATTAAGGGTATACAAGTGGAAAAAGGAGAAGTGAAGCTATCTCTATTTGCAGATGATATGATTGTATATATTAATGACCCACAAAATTCTATCAGGGAACTTCTACAGCTGATAAACACCTTCAGAATACAAGATTAACTCAAAGACATCAGTAACCCTCCTATACACTAAAGATAAAAGGGCTGAAAAAATCAGGGAAACATCATTCTTTATGATAGCTGCAAATAGCATTAAATACCTTGGAGTAACTATAACCAGAAAGTAACAGGTTTGTTTGACAAAAACTTTGAATCACTGAAGAAAGAAATTGAAGAGAATATAATAAAATAGGAAGATTTCCAATGTTCCTGGATAGGTAGAATCAACATAGTAAAAATGGCAATCCTACCAAAAGCAATCTACAGATTCAATACAATTCCCATCAAAATGCCAACACAACTTCTTACAGATCTTGAAAAAAACAATACTCAATTTCATTTGGAATAACAGGAAAGTCAGATTGCCGAAACAATTTTTCTCAGCAAAAGAACCTCAGGAGGCATCACCATCCCTGACTTCAAGTTATACTACAGAGCTAGATTAATAAAATCACCTTGTAGATCAATGGAATTGAACTGAGCGTCCTGACATTAACCCAAAAACCTATGAACACCTGATCTTCAGCAAAGTGGCTCAAAACATTCAATGGAAAAAAAAGTATCTTTAACAAATGTTGTTGGTGATGATAGTGTATAGAAAACTGCAAATAGATCCAAGCCTATCAACCTGCACAAAACTCAAATACAAGTGGATCTAAGACCTCAACATAAACCTAGCCACATTCAACTTGATAGAAAAGAAACTGAGAAATACCCTCCAATGCATTGGCACAAGTGACCACTTCCTAAATATAACACCAGTAGAACAGACACTAAGAACAGCAATCAATAAGTGGGAACTTCTGAAATGGAGAAGCGTTTGTAAAGCCAAGGACACAGTCAATAAGATGAAAGGACAGCCAACAGAATGGAAAAAGCTTTTCACTGACCTTACAAGTGACAGAGGACTGATCTCTAAAATATATAGAGAACTCAAGAAACTAGAGCCCCAAACCTTGAATAAATCAATCATAAAATGGAGTTCAGAACTAAAAAGGGAAATCTCAGCAGAACAATTACAAATGTTTGAAAAGCACTTGAAAAAGTGTTCAAAGTCTTTAGCCATTACAGAAATGCAAATAAAAACAACTTACTACCTTACACCTGCCAAAGTGACTTAGATCAAAGACACAGATGACAGCCTATGCTGAAGAGCAAGTGGAGCAACACTCCTCCATTTTTGATGGGAGTGTAAACTTGTTCAGCAATTCTGGAATACAGTATGGTGGTTTCTCAGAAAACTGGGAATCAGTCTCTCCAAGGGTACAGCAATACCACTACTGGACATATACCCTAAAAATGCACATTCACACTCCAAGGTCACTAGGTCAACTATGTTCAAGCATCATTATTTGTAATAGCAATAACCTAGATGCCCCTCAACTAAAGAATGGTTTAACAAACTGTAGTACATCTACATAATGGAGTACTACTCAGCAGTAAGAAAAAATAATATTCTAAAATTTGTAGGCAAATGGATGAAGTTGTAGAATATCTTCCTGAATGAGATATCACAAACCCAGAAAGATAAGCAGGAGATGTACTTACTAAAGGATATTCAAAGCCTTTAAACAAATAAAAAAGCAATGCACACCTAAACTGCAAAACACAACCACTCAACAGCTTAAGATCTGAAGGACCTTGGAGTGGCACCTTCGAGCTCATTTTTCCAAAGGAACACCTGACCCAGTCTTGATATTTGGATGAGAAACATAGATTTTCCTGGAGTGGATGCTGAACTAAGCCACCTTGGGACCTTCTGCCCTTGCTGAGTAGGAGATGAGGAGATGGAGAGAAGAGAAAGTGACTGGGAGGGCTGGGAGTGGAAGGAAGTTTGAACAAGGGAATACATGGATAAAAAATGAGACTTTATCCAAAAATTAAAAAGGAATTACTCAGCATCCTTAGTCATCTGAGAAATACAAATCAAAACAATTCTAAGATACCATCTTAAACCTGTCAGAATGTCTTAGATAAAAAATAAAGATGATAGGCTACGATGAAGGGAATGTGGAACAAGAGATACAGTCCTCTATTGCTTGTGGAACTATCAATATGTACAGCAACATTAGACATCAGTATAGTGGTTCCTCAGATAACTAGGAATTAATCTCCCTAAGGACCCAGCAATACCACTCTTGGTCATATACCCAAAGAATGCATATTCTTACTCCAAGATCATTAGCTCAACTACGCTTATAGTACCATTATTTGTAATAGCCAGAACCAGGAAACAATTTAGATGCCTTTCAACTGAAGAATGCACTATAAATTGTGGTACATTTGCACAATGGAGTACCACTTAGCAGTAAAAAAGAAAAAAAAAAGACATTCTAAAACTTGCATTCAAATGGATGGATCTGGAAAGTATCATCTTCAGTGAGATAACAAATATCCAGAAAGATAGACATGGTATGTATTCACTCATAATTGGATTTTAGATGTAAAACAAAGGATAACCAGGTAACAATCTACAACCCCTGAGCAACTAGGTAACAGAAGGAAGTTAGGAGATACGTCCATGGATCCCCCGGAAAGGGGAAATTGAAAAGATCTCCTGAGCACATTCAGATCTTATGGTGTGAGGGAACAAGGAGAGTTTGGTAGAGAACATAAGAGAATGTAGGGATGAGTGGCATGAACAAGAGAGAAGAACAAAGAAGTAGAGATTTTGGTAGAGAGAGCCATTGTGGGGTTGATGCAAAAACACTCAATAAAATAGTGGAAAACCACATTCAAGAACACGACAAAAAATCATCCACCATTATCAAGTAGGCTTTATCTCAGAAATGTAAGGATGGTTCAACATATAAAATCTGTCAATGTAATCTACCATATAAACAACCTGAAAGAAAAAAATCAAGTGGTCGTCTCATTAGATGCTAAAGAATTTTTTGCCAAAATCTAATACACCTCATAATAAAGATTTTAGAGACATCAGAGATACAAAAACAACCTAAACATGATAAAAGCAGTATACAGCAACCTGACAGCCAACATAATATTAAATGGAGAGAAACTTAAAGTGATTCTTCTAACAACTGCAATAAGTAAAGACTATCCACTTTCTCTATATCTATTAAATATAGTAGTCAAATTTCTAATTAGAGCAATATGACAAAAAAGGCAATCAAGGACATACAAATTTAAAAGAACAAACTGAAACATTTGCTATTTGCAGATGATATAATAGTAAATATAAATGACCCCAAAAGCTCTACTGGGAAATTCCAAGAGCTTATAAACATTGTCATTAGAGTGGCAGGGTACTAGACTAAGAAAAAAAAAAGAAAAAAAATAGTAGTCCTCCTATATAAAAATAATAAATTTGCTGAGAAAGAAATCAGAAAAATAGCACCTTTTACAATAGCCACAAATGATACAAAATATTTTGTGATAACAAGTGAATGACCTAAATGACCTTTAACTCATTGAAGAAAGAAATTGAAGATGGTTAGAAAATCAAATCATTTCCCATGCTTTTGGGTAAGTAGGATCAATCTAGTAAAAAATGGAAGTCTTACCAAAAACAATCTACAGATTTGTTGGTATGAGCCTGGTGTGGCGTCAGGTATTGGGTTTGACTCTTCTGCTCAGGGCCCTGAAAGTTCCCATGTGAGGGGGGAAAGATGGTACCCAAAGCCTCCAGAGACAAGTTGAAACAAGCAAGACTAATTTTATTGAAGAGGTAGAATCTTAAATACTCTTTTTCTCAGACCCTCCCCTCAGCCAGGGAAAAGGGCTTTGATTTGCTGGGTTTTACAGCTACTGCGGCAGTCTCTCCTTAGTCTAGGTCACCTTGTATAAGGACTTCATCCTTGTCAAGGCCCCAGGCATACCAGGCATGGATTATGTGGAAGTGCTTAGGAGCACTGTATTAAGGAACCAGTTACCACCAGTTTGTATTGGCTGAGGCCAGGTCAACCTCCAGGTCCCTAGAATTCCACACAGAATCAATGCCATCTCAATCAAAACCCAACACAATATTTTGCAGACCTTAAAAAAAATACTCAGCTTCATGTGGAAAAGCAAAAATACAGAGATAGCTAAAAATAATTTTGTACAATTCAACGACTTCCACAAGCATAACCATCCATGACATTGAACTTTACTATAGAGATATAGCAATACTAGTCCGGCATATACCCTAAATGTGCTCAACCATACCACAAGGACACTTGCACAACTATGTTCATAGATGAATTATTTGTAATACCCAGAACGTACATGTCCCT